>CABEEJ010002156.1:86324-101704 GCA_901482245.1 Timema douglasi
AATGATTATTTTTATTTTTTAAAGAATATTTTATTAATGATTATCTCTTTTCTCCGACAAAATAAATATTACGGATTAAGTAGTGTTTTTCAAGTAGGCCTAACTAAGTAATTTTTGAATTCAAGATAGTATGCTTTGTTTATGAGGTGAAAGATTCGATCATCGAATCCAGTAAAACACCGAATCCTCGAATCTCGAATACTTGCCAGGATTC
Organism: Timema douglasi; assembly: GCA_901482245.1. Lineage (NCBI taxonomy): Eukaryota > Metazoa > Arthropoda > Insecta > Phasmatodea > Timematidae > Timema > Timema douglasi. The sequence goes on from CABEEJ010002156.1 coordinate 86,539, forward strand.
GGTGGATTCTAGGATTCGAAGATTCGAGTGGCCCATCTCTAGAAAAAACCTAATAAATTACACTTAACCTATTAAAATATGTTCAAAATTACTTACAAGTTGGAACTATTGTATTAACACAGGCAACATTCGATGTGTTTTGAAGTTCTCCACATTTTAGTTAACTTTCCATTTATCACCACAAATATCAAGGTCACGACCGTAAAAATGAATTAACATATACGAGCAAAATGTGTATTAATTGTGTCTTTCCTTTTACATTTGAGCTCTGATATACGGAAAATTTCTGGATCCTTGGGAAAGTAGTAAAAAGATATATTATTACCTTTGCAGTTTCGTTGATTATTTACACTGAGTGCTACAGCACAGCTTGATATTTTTTTATGTATGTTTAAAAACTCATGTAATTAAAATCGAAGAACGCGTACGTAAATAAATTAGCAAAAAGCCTAAAAGTCTGATTGTTCAACAATGACTTGTATCCTATGATATTATAAAATAATAAACAGCTTGAGAAGAACAATACAACTACATACAGTTACCATACATATTTAGTATTATAGTTACTAATATTAAATAAGCGTAGAGCCCGAACGGGTAGTAAGACGCGGTGCTAAGTATTATTACTATTAAATAAATGTAGTAAATAAAATATCTAAATCATTGATTATAACATCGTTACTGTATTTTATAGTGGCCCATTAAAACAGATATTTGAGTGGTAAGCATAAAAAATTAACTAACTATACACGAAAAAACCACTACCAGGCAAATACAAATAAATAAATCATTATAAGATAAATTAAAGGACCGTCCGAAACACATGGGCCACACGACATATTACCAACTGGTTGAAGTAATTTCATGACTGACGTAAGCAATGAAATCATCAAATTCTTCCATTTGGCGCTACCTATAAATATCCATATTTCCATACATATTAACTGAAATTGTATGATTTTTTGTATATCCGACTTAATAACTTGCTATAGATGAAAGTGTAAATATTTCAATATGATCAATTAAATACCTTACTTTCTAAACTATTAAATATTTACTACTACTACACATAAAAATTATATTCTATATAGCAGTGTGTTTTTAATTATTTACTTTTATTTAGAGATGGGCCACTCGAATCTTCGAATCCACCGAATCTTGACAAGTATTCGAGATTCGAGGATTCGGTGTTTTACTGGATTCGATGATCGAATCTTTCACCTCATAAACAAAGCATTATATCTTGAATTAAAAAATTTCTTAGTTAGGCCTACTTGAAAAGCACAACTTAATATGTAATATTTATTTTGTCAAAAAAGAGATAAACATTAATAAAATATTATTTGAAAAATAAAAATAAACGTTAGGTGTGGAAAATCCAACGTGCCCAGTACCCTACCCTCCTACCTGTACGGGAAACTTGGACTCGACCGGTTTTGGCACATACTCAGTTGCTCACTTCTAAAACTTTCACCTCACGAACAATCTTGTAAATATTTTAATGACCATATTAAAACTCTTCAAAAACTGAAAATTAAAACTAGAACTACAAATAAATAAGACAAATTACGGCCTTTTTTTAAAAACATCAATAAATAACACATTTCGCATGATACAAAGTCTGCCGCCATGACGTTTATTATGTTTACTCGCCCGAGTGATGATTAAAATAAAGATACTGTTATTTCTTACTGGTTTTAATTATCTACAACTACTGCAAAGAACCGCAATTTATTGCATAGGATCCTTAAGTTAAACATTTTGTTGGGTTTCATGAAAAATAAATACTGTCAACAATCAGACAGCGATAAAATTGTTTATTTATATCTATAAAAAAAAATACCTACCGGTCCACGTATCGTATATCGATTGTTTGTTTGAAATTGATTCAGGTAATCTGATCGCCTAGTAAGCGCCCTCGAGTTTTAAGGATCAAATAACGACTTGCTAATCCATTATTTGTTTTTAAATTGAATTTAACTTAGAGTTTTTTTAACATGTTATTGAAGTATTTGTAGAAATATTCAAACATAGTCCTGCCTTATAACATGGGAATTAGCATATTGTAGTCGAAAATATGTTTGTGTTTTAAATAGAATGTATTCTCAGAAATCGATATATCGCAAGAATCGAATATATTTGTTTTCTACGCGAAAATAGATAATGGATATATAACAAGATAATAAAACAACTTAGGTATTATTGAGTTAACTATTTCCAAAGTATGTTTAGTTGTTAAAGATTTTATAATCTTTATTAAAAATATCCGTTTGTATTTTTAATTTTGCTATCTTAATTAAATTAAATATCCTTAAATGATGATTAATGTTGATCAAAGGATAACTAGGCCAAATCTGTTTATTTCACATGTTTTTTATTTATAAACTTAACTCATTCTAACAACACTTTTAAATATAACTAAAAGACACTCAAATTATGATTGATTTGATTTTTAAACCTTAATATGATACCTGCCTCGGTGGCGTAGTTGGCTAACGTGTTAGTCATGTTGAGCTCGACTGCTGAGGATGGGAAGATAGAGGTTCGAATCTCGGTTGGCTGAATTGGGGGTGGTTTTTCCTAAAATGGTTTTCCCATTCTCCCTCCACGCAAATGCGGGTTCACTTCCTCTAATTCAACCGTCTCAATTCCTAATCCTTTAGCGTAATTAGTACTTAAAGCGTATAAACCGAACAGGTAGTAAGACGCGGTGCTAAATAATAATCTGAGTCTAGATTGTTTAATTTTGCTGGATTTTAACCTGTATTTTGCGAGAGGTGGTTGGGATTGATTAAAATTGAAAGCATGATTGAAATAAATCTTAATTCACAGTTTAGGCCTATATTGTGTAATATAGGTATATTTGTAAATCATTAAAATTTATAACGATTTGCTAGGATTCAGATTCGAGATTCAAGATTCGAAAATAAAATGTAGATTCGGATTCGAGAAATAGTGGATTCGACCCATCTCTACTTTTTATATTACCTACTGCTCTAAGGTTTTAAATGTATTTCAAATTAATGCTGGATTACTTAACAGAAATTTTCAGATATTTGAAGATCAGGTTTTTAAAATACTAACTAAACGCACATCTTATAATGTTCATAGTTTTTAAACATCACATGCATAATAATTTTTTGCGAGGTTATACCGTATCTGAATTTTTTTTACTACAGGTGATTGTAGCGGTAATTTTAACTAACTAACGTTTTATATAATTTAAAAACCAAATGATGGCCCCTCACCACCACTTCTAACACTAGGACATTACCGCCAAATAAGTGCCATTTCACACGAGTCACTTTCAAGACACTGCGTGACACTACGCTTTTCACGATACAGCAACTACATTGGAGTAAACGGGACCTTTCACACGGGACGCGATACAGATTCCGTATCCTGCAAGTGGCGCAACACAGGATTTCTGTGTGTATTCGCTGGCAGTAGTGCATTGCAGAATTTGTGTACGAGAGACAGGAAACACACGCAGTTGATTGAGAGCTTGGAACATGACGAAGATAGGTTATTTTTGCTGTCTCTCGTCCCATACCGGATGAAAGTTCCTTATAACAACTAAGTTAGATGTTAAATCTGAAATAATTCAAGCCATAAAAAGAGGCCAGAGACTACAGAATCAGCAGCCAACAGCTATATTATATTCAAATTCATCAGTGTGATCATTGCCATAAGTCAGCACTTCAGGATCAGGAAGCCAAGCATGTTATTGAGATTAACCTTACCCATCTGCCGTTCATACTGTTATGCAAAGCCATGTTTTGCCAAATCCTCCTCTTAGTCAAAGCGACAAGCATACGATACAGAATCCTCAAAAGGTACAAACCCTTTCTTGTCTCACTATTTCTCCAAGTGATTTCAACGTGAATTCTCAATCAAATCATTCTAGTATTATTGAACGCTACAGTCAATATGACAATTGATAGATAAGTCAAACTTTTGATCAGAGATATTACAAAGATAAATTTGTAGATTTTAATAATTTTGTTTGTGTATATTAGTCTTGTCTACTCGTTATTATTATTCTCATTTAAATTATGTATTTAACTTTTTAATAGTAAATTTTATAAAAAAAAAACTATTGAATTCTATATTATTAGTATATTTTACTATAAAACTGTATTTAAACTTTCTTGTGTTGAAGCTGGGTAATTTAAACAAATAATAAAGCACATTTACCCCAAAGTCACAGCTAATCTCTTTCTCGAGGGAATACACTGACACATATTCGTATTATTCTTCCGTTGATGTTATTCAAGGATGTTGGACAATTTAACAAAAGATTTTTCTGACATCCTGAAATAATTGAAAAGCATTGATCGATCTTGCGTAAGATTTTCATACAACGTGTAAAAAGCACCATAAGTTAACCCTGAACTATTAATCGGGTGCACTCATATCCTTCTGTGCCTTTTCTTCTTTCTCTTCAGCAACTACAATACCACTGCAGCTTCTTCGACATCCATCATATCACTGAATTAACCGAGTATCTTGCGCGTGGCTGCTCGTGTGAAAGGGTAACGTTTTGTGGCGCCACGGCTTGAAGAGATTCAATCCAAATAGCTTTTATATTCGTAATCATTTACAAATAAAATCCAGACAACAACAACCCCAAATAGCTTCCAGAGGCATCAATAATTTTTAAATATGTTTAAAATACTCTCAATACCGGTAGCTTGTAAATAAACAAATTTTACATTTTGGGAAGGTGGACTACTCCAAATAGCTTTTAGAGATATGTAATTTTAAAAGTTTTATCTTTGTGACGGAATGTTGGTGGGGGCAGAAGGTAAAATGCATTAGACTTTTTATTTTCTTAATCACCATATTATTTCTTAAATATTTAAGATGATAAAATATAATCATATCCAATTACCTATTTATTGATAAATTTTATCAAACACAAGATTTGTTAATGTAACACTAGCATATATTTATAATAGATTAATTATATTTGAATATAAGTATTCTTGACAACTAGTCTCAACATAAATGTACTTAATTATTTTTCGAAAAGAAAAAAAGGTATAGCTTTCTATATTTGTTTAATATTATAGGATGCTAGCGCTTGTCAACTATTTGAATTGAATTTATAACATTATTATAATTTCGTTGAAGTAATGTAAATCATTTCGTTAGCCATCTTTTTTAAAATCTATATCACTGATTGATGGCGGTTATAATTCGAAAAATTTATTTGTCAATTCATATAATATTTGCTCTATGTAAAAGGTAATTGTGGTTTCAATTTAAAATATTTGTATTATAGACTATCAGAACCTATTATATTCAGTGCACAAACTTAATTACTTTCAGATCTTAGGAGATTGAGTTTACTCAGGTATAAAATATATTGTTAACTTTAAATGTAACCTTACATATTATGAAATAAATAATATTGCCTATTATAAAAATATTTCGCGAACGAGTGGATTTAATTTGATTCCTGCCAATTGTGAATTAATTAGGGGGATGTTACGCCCTGAGGGCGAGATTCTTTAATCTATTTCTAGGTGTCATAATGATTATCAATTTTTTAGCATAAATACCCAACAAAAGCAAATCTCCATTGGGAACAAAAGTAATATTGTTAAATCATTCTACATCTTTAGAAAAATGAAGAAAACTCAATCATTTTATAACGTATTGACATGTATAATATTGCGTTGAATGATTCAATGAGTTCTTACTGTAGATGTCCATTCACCTAAACCTGTCAATGTGTTTAAAAACCAATTTATATTGGAAAACTCTTGATGTTTTACTTAACAAGCCTACTTCTTTTAGGCTAGATGACTAAGTATTGATTAATCTTAATTGTGTTTGAGATATTTTGGTGTACAATATTTATAATTTTTATAATTTAATTTTAACTTTGCATAGTTATATCTCAACTAATCTTAACCCAATATTTCATGTGTGATTAAATACTGAACAAATGTTGGTTAACTAGCCCTATTGTTTTTAGAATATTTTTTATGAGAAGGAATGAAGGATCAAGAAATAAACTTAGTAGAATAGTACTCTATAGGACTGTATCAGAATACTGTTTGTGAATACAGTATTTTAGTGCAACATATTTACAGATCCTGGAATTTAATATAAAAATATGTTGTTGATGCTTGAAAGGTTAGGTTTTGTTTGCTTGGGGTAGTTTATAAGAATAATAATGTTAACTATTGTGTTTTAAAATATTTTTGGTGCCAAACTATGCCATACGCTACTTTAGAATATTTATATTCTTATATGAATTACTACTCTACATCCATTGCTGTTTGTAGCCTAGTTCAGTTTTAATTCAAGCCATATATTTTCCACTACCGGCTTGCTAGGCCTGCCACAGCTTCATATGCTTAATAATCTAACTTAAGACTAGGACAGGCATAACATCCAGCCCTTGACTATTAATTCATTATCAATGACAGGGTAAACCCACATTTCAACAATGATAAATTTTTTGGCCATGCTGGGAATCAAACACTTAGCTGAGTAAACAGATATGCCACTGAGTGAGGAAAGGTGTCAGATTTATGTTAATTTGGTGAGGGTTATTTTTTTAAATGTAAACAAATATAATCATTTTACAATATTAATTTGTTTATCATTATAAATCAGCTTTTGTTGTGTTAATAAAAGTCATTCACGAGCTAAGTTTACTTGGATGACAGCTTGAAATGTTACTAGAAGTAATCCCTAATATATCACTACGCCAACAACTGACATCTATCACTTTGGATGACTGTAATGAAAACAGATGGTAATATATTAATGTGATAGCTAACCAATATTATTTATATATTTATTTGAGGTCGGACACAAAGTTTATTTATAGTTTTATTCCACTTAAAAAAATATTAACACCACTTTCACAAAAACTTCTAACGAACATAGCTTCAAAATGGCGACTGACGAATCTAAACCATATGATTGAACATAACGGTAAAAAAGTTTTTTACAATGATGCAGACACGCAGTTGATGAAAATATTTTATTCAGTTAAATATTCCAAAATACGATAAAATAATCATAAAATCATTTATTGTATGTAAAAATAAAAGACAAGAATTTTTTCTTTTCCAAGTAAATACGATGCCTGTATTAAAAGGTATTGATGTGTGCACTATATTAAACAATCAATTAAGTTCCAAAACGAAAAATAAGTACTTTTAATTATGTTTAAAATATTGTTTCGAGTTGGATTAAAAGAAATTATTTAAAAAAATGAAATACTATGAGAAAACTTTAAGTTTATGTTATTTTAAATGTAATATATGACAGTTAATTAAAGATATTTACATTTATAACAAAACTGTGATCTTTTTCAAGTGTTGGCAACCCAAAACCTAAACATATGATTTTCGAACTGTCATCCAGGTAAAAACCTATCGTGAACGGAATATAGAGCTATGGTTACAAATATTAAATGTATGACATAAAAGAAATTTAAAAAATTTGCCATCGGTGCACGGTGCTTCCTTAGGTAGTAGCTCTTTTTGCTCCAAAATTTATCATAAGACTCAATATGATTTGTCTAAGTTAGTCTAAAACATTAACAATGACACATTAGCCAACACTTTGGGATATAAGGGGCTATCTTAGACAAGATTTTCCGATCTTTGTCCTATAGGCACTACTGATGCAATTCCTTCTATAGCTCTTCATCCCTATTCTAAAAAATAAAATTTTAATAGTTCATATTTTAAAAGTCCTAATAAAATAAGACTGTTCAGTTGTGCCAAGGATTAGATTTAACAATTTTAACAAAAACATAAATACCACCAACGATGTTGGGGACTAGACAATTTCATGGTGGCTAAATACAGGGAAAACTTGGGAATTTTGCACATACATTTTAAAACAAAGCCTGTGAGATTTTGTTTTGTAGTGTAAACCGCTGTCTAGAATCTAGATACTATAGGCTAGCATTTTGCTAACATTAAATGGTTGTTCAGGTTTTGTTTTATACCACATTTATACAGGGGCAAGAACATTTAACACAGGAAAAGTAACTTAAGATTGTGATGTTTAGTAGCCATTAGGATTGTTTTTGATAATATGTGATCAAATCAATAAACCAAAAATATTCCATTCACCAAGAAAAAATGTAAAGGTTAAGCCAGGATTTTTTTTAAATGTTGTCAGTAAGACCTGGAAATTTTATGATAAAATTTTTATAGCCACCCTGAATTTTTTTTTATCTAAATACTTCTTGATTTTTCTCCTCACTAAATGTTGGCTACTGGTAGCTTTTCTACCTAATCTTTTCAGTTTCCAAGGAAAACTTTATTTAATTTCATTTGTATCTAATATATATGTGATTCTCTTCTTTTTTTCTAGCTTGTGAATTGTTTTTAGAGTTTCTCTTATTGTTGTTACAATGCTTTTCATGAACAGTTCTACGATGAAAAATATATTTAGAACACAATTAAATAATGCGTTTGCAGTTGAGAGAAACTTTAAATTGAAAAAATTAATAGCCTAAATAGCAGCAATAATAATGTTCAAATCTTGTCTGGCCCAACACATTGGGTAAGGGGTTGTTGAAGTATTATATGAGCACATTTTTTGCCATTTTTAACCCCTCCTCCCACTTGTAAGCAAAAATAAGCAAATGCCTGGTCCCCCGTCCATCTTGCTTGCGTAAGATTTGTCAACTTTTTTAAAATTCTAATTTACTTTTAGTTGAAGTTATAAAAAAGTATTATTAGTGAATACTTAAATATTATATTTATTAAAAAAAACTAAATTGCATTTAATCTGGTGACCAAGGTCCTTAAATCCACATCTCAACACTTTCAATTGCTATGTTTTTATTAGGGGGGCTAGGTCACTCAAACTTTGGCTTACATCTATAGGCTTCTCCACTTATTCCTTGTATAGCTAATCAGTATCTTCATAGCTGGCTGAAGTCCAAGCGGCTCATGATGCGCCCTCCCCCAATTTTTGCCTGTCTTTGTCTTACGTAATCATTTTTCTGACCCCCATGCCTCCTTTCCTGCCCGCACCTGTCACTAAAAATAAGCAAAGCTTGAGCCCTCCCCTACCCCTCCGAGGTGCTTATGTAATACTTGAACGCTTCCTAAGGTTCAGCATTAAGTTGCTGAGCAACATCTTGACCCATGTTCCAATAAAACTATTCTTCCCAACAGGCCTTACAATGGTTCGCACGAATGTGTTAAAGGGTTTCTATGAAATAGAGAAAACTATAGGATGTGGCGGTTTTGCCAAAGTCAAAGTCGCCACCCACGTCTTGACTGGAGAAAAGGTGGCCATCAAAATAATGGAAAAGAAATCCTTGGGGGTGAGTCATCCTTCACAGTTTCAGAGTAGGCTAAACTTATTACAATATCAATATTTTTTATTGTAAGGTTATTTAAATATACATATTTATATATAAGTCTGGTCCTTAGCTTAGATGATTTTTTTTTTCCAAATTCTTATGATGGCACTTCTGATTTTGTTCCGTTGTCAAATAATTAAAAATAACATAGGCCTATATTAACTTTGGGACAAATTATTTAACATTAACCAATCCTGTAAAGCACCCAAGCTTTTATTTTTAATAAAAGAGGAAGGAAAATGTACTATGAAAATGCAGTTAATATCTGAAGCATTAATTCCCTATTGAATAGCCTATATATATGCATTTGTATCTGAAACACTTTTTAGGATATTATTTAAATCTATCACTACATTTACCTGAAGCTAGCTCTAAAGAAACACGTGAAACTCAAAATAAATAGTAACTCAGAACCATTCATATAATGTACAAAAAAATTCCATACCCAGTATAGCCGTTAAGAAAAAATTCATACTTGAAAAAATGTTTGGTGTTTAGGCGTTAATAGAATATTACAAATGATAGTATCTTACTTTATCTAATGTTCCAATGGTTTTGACAAAGTTTGTATTTTGCATTCAGGAAATTTCTTATGATAGTCTCAAACAATTTGTAGGATAAACTGTTTTTATTCCTCGGTTTTTGTGAGCACCTGATTGTGGTTTGTCATCAATCTAATACACCTTTCTGAGGCCTCATTCACAACTTTTAAACCTGTTATTGTTTCAAGTCCTTTCAGATAAGTATCATCATTTTCCCATAACAGATGATCACAGGAAAGAAAATTGGTGCCAATTCAACTCCCATGAAAGAGCTGAAGTGATTCTTCACAAATAAAATCAGAACTATATCTTGAGCTGCAGCTAAGAGCATCTTGAGGCAACAGAGCAATTCTTTTCATCATGACAAGTCATTTTAGCTTTGCTTTTGAGGGCGTAGTTTGTTTTTTCCTTAATATCAATTAATATTTTCTTGTCAAAAAATGCTAGTGTAGCGTTCTCAGGTGTAAGGTACCAAAGATCCTCACAAAATTTGTGCATATGATGCAAGGACCTGCAAGAAAGTTAGATCTTGGTTTGGAGCTTCTGGAGGGAGAAAAAACCTGCTTTAATGGACACTGAGAAAATAAACATGCACACATCTCATAGGCCAGTCATATTTTTCCTACTAAGTTGAAATCCATAATGAAATAAGAACATTTTCAAATTATATATGTCTTAAGGCATCCATATAGCATAAGGCATTGTTTATTTATTATTAGCACCGCGTCTTACTACCCGTTCGGGTTATACGCACTTACGCTAATGTGAAATGGTAGGGTGATTGTGAGATGAAATGGAGGACCTACAGTTTAACGTGGAATCCGAACCATGGTGGAGGCCTGGCATTCCTCACATTCACAAGATGTCTTGTCAGAGGTGAAGGAAGGGTTTGGTAATCAGATAAATCTTTGCCGGGACCGGGGATTGAACCCTGGCCGCCAGCATAGAAGTCTGACACCTTACCCCTAGACCGCCAGGTCACCAACTAAGGCATTGTTCTTGGGGCTTAAAAAGTAATTGCTTGAGGAGGTACCTCACCTAAAAAAAATGATACAGAGCTCTAAAAGCTCTCTTTTATATTCCTTACTGAGCTCATTATCCAGAGTCTCCATAGCGAACAAAACAACATCCTCGGCAAAATCATGTAACTTCTCCTTTACATGTGGGTCTGTCAGTCCAGATTAGTGGTGGAGCTTCAGTTTTGTTGAAAACATTTAAAAAGGAACACATTAGGACCAGAGGTCATCATCTTTATCTCAAACACACTTAAGATAATTTAATAAACTGGCGTCTACACATAAAATATAATAAATATCTGACAAGTCTTTGTTCTAGAAGTACACATGCTCCATGCAAACGTTCCGTGTTTGATGATATTGTGTCACTGCATATAGCTTGTACTTTGATCATAAGACCCCATTCTTCAAATTCTGTTAAACGACCTCCGATTGTGCCTTACCTGTACTACTGTCTATCTTTCGTATTCCTTGAAGAATCTCTTTATCTTCAAATGTTAACTCTTTTCTTCAGAACGGATGGGCCAAGAACATCTTAATTTAGCTTGATAGTTTCTCAAGACCTTTGAGCAGATGGGGTAGCTGTTGAAGTCGATGCCTCTGAATCTGAGAGACTGCATCTGCTGGATCTTGCTGTCCCAACTGGAACACTTTCAACTGAAAAGAAGACTAATCTTTTATTAATGTTTGTGATTAATTGATTAAAGCTTAATTTAACATCGGGTTTTAACTACACAATATTATACTAACTGAGCATTACTCACACTTCTCTTACACTTCTGTTGCAGATCTTTGCGTTCTCTATTATTCTTGTTGTCTTTAGATGTGTTCTTCCATGTGGAACTGATTATAATCAATACCACTCATGTAACCTGGGCGACCTCTTTCTCTTTGACTTGATAACAATTGTTTTTCTTCTTAGATTTTCATCATAAACAAGACATCTGCATACACATTTTCAAAAAGGTCATCCAGTTTGCCAGCAAACTTTTGTTCTGACTGCGATCCCCTCTTTGCACTTTTGTAAATTTCTCCATTCCTGGTACAGGTTTTCCAACTTTTTAACTCCGTGTTTCTGATCTCTTGTTAGTATTTGAGCTTTACCCCAGAAAAATTGTGTTTCTTTAGTGACCAAATAAGCACTAATATGTAGATATAACTTAACTTTGTGAAGATAGTGGAATAATACAGTCAACACTTATCTATTCGAAGAAAGTTTACTGCCCACACTTTGATCAGAGTTTGGACCTATTAGGTATATATTTTCATGCAGTCTACCTTTAAATGCCACTAAACACTAGGTACAGGTACTTGAATGATTAACACAAGAATTACTTTGTAACACAGAAACCATAGAACTGCCTCCCTAAAAGGCGAAAAGCTGCACAAGTTGAAGTTTCCCACAAAACGGGGGCTTCCCTGCAACCTGTTATTGCTAGTGGGCATTGTAATAGGTCTATTCATTCGAACGAAAGGATGTTCCTATGTGTAGATTGTGAAATGCTAAAATCTCTGTACACCCCACCCTGTTTTTGTTTTGTTAAGATATGCAGGTCTTTTATGAAGGGATCATTTAGTCCCTAAAAGTCCCTTTTTTACATTTTGGAGCTTGTCTATTTTTCTTGATAAAAATTACTAGTAAACCGATAAAAAATACTATAAACCTTACACAAAAAAAATTGACTCAAGTTGATTTACAGTTAATAATTTAATCTCCTTCATTTGTTTAGTGAGGAAATGTATCTCTAATTTCCATGATTTGCTTGCATGCTGTGAACTTTTGATATTCCATTTATAATTGATGCCTCTTGAGAGAAATGATTTAACTTTATCACATTATTTTGATAATCAATATATTCTTGTGAAATTTCTATGATAGTGACACTTGACACTTTTTTGACAACTTTTATGAATTCTGATGCACTAAATACCAGTACTTTCTTTCCTAAAAACTGATTGTCTGACTTGCCATTTTACGACTCCTATGATTCCATCTAGATGTTCTTTACCATATAATGTTGCAAAATAATTACACACAATTTTCTTAGCATGTTTTTCCTGTAGGGTCTTTAGACTGGCTGCACTGTATCATTTTTTGAATTGGACACTTGGACACTCAAACTATGTATATACTAACCTCAGTGACTTGAGGAGGAATTTCTGGCATAATCCTTCTGATACTGGTTATGATAAGTGTTCTTTGAGGGATTTAAATTGTCTGTACAGCAATCACATAAGTATGCTGTTTCCCTCTATTCCAGAGGCTGCAAGTGAACGGACTGACTTGTGATTGTAGCCATTAAAAGTTTTGTATTTCATTCTCTGCTGCCTAAGTGTAGTTTTCGGAAAAATCCGCTTGAAGCAAGTTTACTTTGGAATTAAAGTCTTAAAAAGCAGAACTAGTTATTTTAGAATGATAGCGTTTGTATTACTCTTTTTTTACAGGGTGATGTTCTAGGAATTGGGAAGTATTGCTGGTAATGTACACAGCAAGTTCTTCAGTTCTCCTTCACAAACTTTGCGTAAACAATCTTTTACTTCTTTCCATATGCTGAGTGAATTCTACTTTCTAGTTTCTGTAACAAGTCAACATATAGGGTGTTTCTACATTATTTACATTTAGTTAACCAGCACTCCTTATAACTTGGTTGACAAAGGAAAAGATCCTAAAATTTATCTGAATACTTTGTAGAGGAAGGTATAATTTTAGGAAATGAATTTACATCATCAATACAATTTTAATCGTATTTACATAGGCAAACATTGTGAGACAATTTGCTATTCAATTTTACTTGCTTAGGTCAAAGTTTTGCAAATTTGCTTTTACCTATTTTAGGCCTATCTCTGAATGATGAGTAGTTTGGAATTTTGGTTTTGTATCATTGGCATCTTTCAAAACTGCTTTGGTGCCACTCTAGCAATATACTTGATTGCGGATGACAGGGAAATCGGGGTTTTGGGTGTACTGAGGGTGTTTTTTCGTTATTGGTTTCCTACTCTTTCCTCACACATGCGGGTGCACTTTATTTTCAATCTTTGTCATCTGTAGCCCATTGGCGTGATTAGTACATAAGCGTATATAACCAAAATGGGTAGTAAGACATGGTACTAAAAAAATATTTAAAACCGGACACCTGTTGATTGATATCAACATGGTCATAGAAAGATTTAACGGCATTAACAGTTTCGTTAGTCAGTGCTAAATAATTGCTGCACTTATAAAGCAATGGTTACACCGAAGAGAACACAAGTGAACTGAACACTCACATGTGTTTGGTAACATTCACATATGCTCACAATCAGCACTGAAAAGGCACTGAATCAAACGCTGTTCATTATTGATTCGTGAGTTCGCAGCACATGTCATTTGTTTATGCTAGTGTGATTAAAAGAGTTGGGAACATTGCAAAAAGGAGGAGGAAAGATGACAAAGAAGTTGAGTTGGCATTGCTTTGTCTGGCTGAGAGTGTGCTGGCCATGTTGAATATTAGGAGACTGAAAGATCTTCAAATTTGGGTGAGTGAATTTTTGGGAATGAGGGAAAAAACACTTTGAGAAAATACGCTACCACAGCAGCTACAACTTAATTATGGACTAGGAGTATTCCATAATTTCTGCTGTGATGCCTTTCCATCAGTCCACTCCATTGTAAAATGAGTTAAAACGCCACACATAGCAATAAGGAAACTGTACTTATCTGAACTCAGCCACTTGGTGTTTTATCCGGTCAGACCAAAAGAAAATACTCGTAGAGCTGGTGCGAACATGGATATCCTATGACAACTCGCCTACAAACTGACACTAGCTGGAGCACAAGTGAATGCGAATTTGCGCTTAGTGAATACTTGCAAAAGCCTACCGAAAGCTGTTTGGCGGCATTCACTGTGTTGGTCACACTGAAACAAATTTCGTGCTCGCTACTGCTCATTCACTTGTGTTCTCTCCGTTATAATCCTTGCTTAAGATGATTTTACCGAAAGAGATGGTTCGGACTCACCAACAATTGTCACAAATTTGTGAATACACATTTTATTTTTGCGTGGAGATTTTGGGAGTTCATTAGGTACATGAGCAGATACTTTCTTCATTGAATTATATTTTTTGTGTACATTTGAGAAAATTGTATTTTGAGTTGCAATTTCTTTTTATTTCTTATATGCCTAAACTTGGTAACACTCTCTCTTACCTTACATAAAATTGTATAACCTTTCTTTTCCTTCTCTCAAGCTTGCTAACTTCCCCCCCCCCCC
>CABEEJ010002156.1:101857-121927 GCA_901482245.1 Timema douglasi
ACTTCTATGCTGGCGGCCGGGGTTCAATCCTCGGTCCCGGCAAAGATTTATCTGATTACCAAACCCTTCCTTCACCTCTGACAAGAAGTGTATTAATCACATCTTGTGAATGTGGGGAATGCCGGGCCTCCACCGTGGTTCGGATTCCACGTTAAACTGTAGGTCCTCCATTTCATCTCACAATCACCCAACCATTACACATTAGCGTAAGTGCGTATAACCCGAACGGGTAGTAAGACGCGGTGATAATAATAATAATAATAATAATAATAATTTAGAGGTGTCAAATTTTCCCCCTTGTTTTATCTTCTCTCACCTCCTTTTCATTTTCTCTGATAATGTCACTGCCATGATCTGAAAAGATGAAATTATGTGTTTAGCTATATTCTTAAATAGGCCCTACTGCAGGGTACATGTTTAGATATTAAAAACATAAATCACCACCCTTTTATTAGATTGTCTTAAAATTTGGCTAATTTGATGAAATAAAAACAAGTAGGCTATGGCAAAATGTAATATCAAGGTCCACAAAACTGATTTGTAAAAGCATAACTGTCATTATAGTAGCATTGGTAACTCATGCTTTAAGCTAAAATACATTGTTTAAAAAATCTGACAATTTTCCCAAACCTTTTAAGAACTGACTTTAAAGAGAAATTAAATTTTCAGCTTTATTCAAGGATTATTAAGTCTTTTAGATAAAATTATTGCTGTTTTGAGTAACATGTGTTACACTGTGAACACTTTTATTTTTAGTCTTATTTGGCATATAATATTCACAAAGAAATATATTATGAGTTTATTTTCAATTACCTCTAATATTCCAGATCACACTCATGCACTATAAAAGAACATTAAATTGTTATACATATGGCTGTGGAGGCGGTACGCCAAGCCTTTGACTCAGACTCTGACATCTCTTTTTCTTCTGTTCAACTTTGACTCCTTCATAAATGGCTAATATAGGACTATATTAATTAATAATAAAAATTCGACTGCAGTAAAATGCTCCAATACAGGTTACTTCATGGTAACCTCATCTTTGTGAATTTATATTGAAATAAATTACTGTAGTCAATCCATATTACAAATATTGGTCTTAAATAATAAAATAATTATAATATAATAAGTTTTCATTTTGAAGCCGGAGTTGATACATTTTTACCAACTTCGACTACACCCTAAATTATTGCTTCAGACGCCACAGCCTTGGTTATAAAAGAAAATATGTAATCTATCTAAGAAACTTTTTGGAATTATCTTGATGAAGTTAATTATTAGCAACACTAGAAAACCAGCACAATATTGTATGTATTGTATGTAAATCAGTAGTACCCTTCCAAAAAAATACAAGTGTTGCCAAATTAGTTTGGAATATTTACTCTATGGAAAGATTTAATTTGACAAAAACAAATTGAAGTTTTGTCTCTCTTCTTATGGAATGACTGACCTTATGTAGTTTTAAGGGTGTTTAGCTACAGGAGATTAAAATTTAACACTAAAAATAGCCGTGATCATATGTAACTACAACAGCAGGGGTGAGATGGGACAATCATATGAAAACCCACCTAAGATCACATTATTTGGTCTCCACCATTAATAAATTTAATATATTGATATAATACACTTACATTATTGTACATAGGCCAGTTTAAAATGTTATGTTCAACATATACATCTGTGATATCTAACTGTATTGTGTGCTTTGCTCTACAACTTTAAGCCTTAGCTTAATTGTCAGTGATTTAGATTTTAACAAAACCAAATTCTATAATCCTAAAAATAATATACTGTTTTAGATCATTAAATATCGCTACCATAGGCCTATCAGTGGTTTGAATAGAAACTTTGTATAAGGGATGTTTAGGGTGTTTAAAATGTTTTTATTATGTATATTTTGAAAACACTGACACATATTGTCAAGTATGAAAAATGTTTTATTTCTATATCCAGACAAAACAAATAGGGGCTTAGAACCTATAAACCTCTACTGCTGGCTACACACCTGAAGCATAAAATGTTTATGGAGATTTTTTTTACACCAGTAAACATACATTCTAGAATTTGTTTGCAAAATTAAAAAAAAAGTTTTAGAAACCAGGCCTGTGGAGTTCGTATGCCAAACCTTTGACTCCGACTCCTTTATTTTTCTACTGTCTGAGTCCAACTCCTTCATAAATGGGCTGTAGCTAACTTATATTAACTGGCAATAACAAATTTACTGCAGTAAAATGCTCCAATACAGATTACTTCTTGGGAAGCTTCTTTGACATTGTGAATTTATATGTGAATAAATTTGTCAACCTAAATTACAAATATTGGTCCTAAAGAATAAAAAAAGTAAAATATTAAAATGATATATTGTTATAATAGTATATATTTTTATGTTCAAACCAGAGTCAGAGTCGGTACATTTCCAACTACAAAGCCCTGTTAATAACTCATTTCAGATGATACATTTGAATATCCATTATTATGCATCAATAGTGTACAATTATATTGGTTTTTCATTTTCATCAGGAAGACCTGCACCGAGTAACAATGGAAATACAAGCACTTAAACGCCTCTCTCACCACCATATTTCTAAGTTGTACCAGGTTATTGAGACAGACACACATTACTTTCTGGTAATGGAGTACTGCGCTGGAGGAGAGCTGTTTGATCATATTGGTGAGTGTTAAGAATTAAATTAAACCTGCACTCCTATCATATTTCATATAGGTTCATTTGTATTGGAGCATTAAAGATTATGCTACACACATCCTAAAGAATGTAGTTGAATGAAATTATTAAAATATAAAGTACTTATCACAAAAAACAAAAACATAATTAAGATATGTTTCTGACAAATAATTTTTAATTTGATCACTAGAATAGGGTGTCAATTTATTTTTAAACAACATCTAGTAATCATATAAATGGCTTTAGGTTATTGAAAAATACCACTCAAAAATGTATATTGTAAATTTAAAGTAATGTAGAATTATTTTTGGGAAACATTTTGATGCAAAGTGTTACTAAAAGGGAGCTTGATTGGCCCAACGATAGTTATGAATGCCTAAGACAATAGATTCTATTGTCAAGGAACAAGAGCTAAATCTTAGACAAAAACTAACAATATGCTGTGTCCAGTAGGGCTAAGTTCCATTTTCATTTCACTCCTTTGGCCAAATTGGTCTTTACTTTTGTAAGCAAACAGCACAAAAATAACTCTCACCAATTGAAGTATGTTCACTTAATGCAATCGTAATAGAACTTTTATCTGTAAACTATTTTATACATGAAAGAGAACTAGAAACAAATAACCAAAATAAACCCAATATGATTTTCATATTGAAAATAAGAACACAGCTAATGCTTTACACTTTTGTCACTGGAAAAACATAATTGGTTGCCTCTTAATAAAGATCGATCATTAGTGCCCAATGTTCTATCATAACTATTTAGGGGTGGTGTGAAACATACTAATAAACCTCTTAAAATTGATTCAGAAACAACCAATAAAAAAGTAAATGGAAATTTATAAAAACTATCACAATATTTAAATGTAATAATTAAATAAATTGCCTTTGGTAGAAATGTGAAAAAAATGAAAATATGTACATTAACAAATATTTAGATTTTTTACTTTAAGCCCTTTATTTCATACACATAAATTATTGTAAACTGAAATTTGTGCTTGGTCACATTTTTAGAAATTAGTAACAGTATTAAAAAAACTGACTTACTTTGGACACATGTGTTATTGTATTTCTTTTTATTTATAAGAAATCTAATTTATATAAAAACAGAAATGTACAAATACAAAGATACACTCATACGTTAAAAAAAACACCAGCCTCAAATAGCTCTCAAATGTCAACTAATACAGAAATTAAAAATAAAAGGTGCATATGTATCACTGATGGGCTGATAAAATGCCCTTGCTTAGGATAAGGGGGGGTGGAACCCGCCCCATAGCACATAGAGACTTATTTTGTCCATAAAATAAAACTAATTGACATAAAGTGCAAGGGGGAACTATGAGAATGAGTTCACAATGTATAATTTCAAGGTCTTCTCCTGTATTTATTAGGCCCTAAAAATATTTTAAAAAAATTGCAAAACCTGGAAATAATTAGTACAAAGATGAAACCAACAGCATTCACACTTCAAAACTTTCTTAAATAACATATCTAAAGTATACTAAAATAAAGTTTGTGAAAAAAAGTCATTTTGAATATGACACTTTTACTGTTAGTTATTGAAATACTGACTTACCTTTCAAAGTTAGCAAAATTATACCCCCTACCTTTATTGTTCTTCTTGAAACTTCCTTTTCTTCTGGATTCCTAGTATTGTTGTAACAATGATCCCCATTCCCTGAAATGTGTTTAAATCCTCGACTGTTCTAATGTTATGAATGATCAACATTTCTGCAGCATATTGTAAAGACTTATCATTTCAGAAACCTGAAATATCAGTGGCAGATGCTAAATCAGTACATGATTCATATTTAAGAACTTCTGGATATGAAATACAAAATCCATTTTGTTAAAGGTCTCATGCATAACCAAAAAGGTGATGTAACTGTACCCTTAGGAGAGCTTGAAGTGGAGCTAGTATAACTCTTGATCTGGAAGCGTGCATTATTGCTTGACCAATAGAAACAATCTTCATTGATATTGTAACACCAACAAACAGATTTTCAGAAAGGTATTTTGTGACTTCTTCTACTGTCTGATGACATATCTTCTGGGGAAGGATATTCTGTCTTTGAACATTTAATTGATTTTATATCACTTTTTATAAGTTCTGTAGCCATTTGAATTACCATAATCTTCTCTGCTTCTGGGTCTTAATTTTTGGGTTCCTTATAAAAATGGAACAGAATAGATGATGCTGTACATTTACTACATCACTTTTCCCAATGATTTCAATGAATATAATCTTATCACTGAAATACTCCATGAGCTTGTTCTTCATGTGCTTGGTAGTGTACAAAAATTGGATTGATGTAATAAATTCTTCATTCTCTTTACAAAATCTGTGACTGTAACTTAATCATTATCATGATCTTTGCGATATTAGAGTAACTTCCATGAAAGCTTGTTCCTTTTTATCTCCCTTGGGCTTTACACATTTTGACTGTATTGTGCCTCAATTAGCAAGGTTGAAGAAAAGTGCCTACATAAAACAGAAGGTACACTCTTCCCAGTACAAAAATGGGTACTGCATATATGATGATAAATGGGATCTGCTGCAAATACATCTTGCACAAATTCAACTCTTCCTTTCACAGATTTTGACCAAGAATCTTTTCTCTTTTCACAATCTTCTAAAATAATTTCTTTAAACTTAGTTCATATTCTTACAGAGATTAATTCAGATACTTTCTTCTCACTAAAAAAAATCTAGCTTGCCACAAAACAAGCAATTTTTTTTTTCACTATAAATGGTGACTGCTGAGAATGTGCTACGGGAATCGACACTTTCACATTCTTCTGCATATATATTTCAATTTTCTTTGGGTTTAGATAAATATGCCATTACTCTTTGTATACAGTAATTCTAACTTCAGCTCTAAGCGAATCATTACGGCATTGCTAGCTTTGTTGGTACCATCCCTCCCTTTTTTCACCAATAACAACTGTCTCTTCACCACCAGGTAGCCTACACTTCTTATAAATTAAGCCGGTATTAATTTCAGCCAGTTATATAAAACAAATTGAACAACATTAGTAGGCTACCACTTCTTGTAGTTAGTTCCGGCTATGTCTGATATCATTGCAAAGGAAATTTCATGTAGAACAATAAAGGTAGGAGGTATACATTTGCTAACAGTGAAAGTATCATATTTAGACCCTATTTTTTCAAAATGGCGTCTTTCCACCAACCATATTTTAGGTACATGCCTACTTTGGATGTTATTTAAGACATTTTTTAACAGTGAATACTATTGGTTTCATCTTTGCACTAATGATTTCCGGGTTAAACCACATATTCAGGGGCCTATATAGTTAAAGCATGCACATTTATGTATTAAAATTTGGCTACTTTTGGTTAAGGTAAGAGATAGGGGGCTAAGAGAAAATAAATTAGTTTAAAATATAACAATGATGTTCTTGAGAGTAAATTTGTTTGTACAGTACTAGGTCTTTGTCAGAAGTAGTTAAATTAGTTTGTTTTTTATGTCCATTTTTGAACAAATTTGACATTCTTTTCATGTGTATTTAGGATATTTTAATTCAGTTTAAGTATTTTACTGTACATGGCAAAACCTATTTTTAGCAACCCTATCAAAAATTCAAACTTAAAAGAACAAGCTATGTTTTATTACAAAAAGAGATAGCACTAATTTTAATGGTACTACATAAAATACACGTGAACAACTAAATAAACAAGTTGAAAACACTTGGCTATAGAAAGCACATTATCAAGACTCTTTGGGCTACCTCCATAGATGATACAAACAACTTAAGAGATAACATATTAAGTTACAGTTGTTCACTTATAACTAGTGTCTGCTATTCTTTATTTTAAAAGATGTGCATGATTGTCAATTGTCAATTTAAGTTGTCACTAACGACCAGATCTGTGGAATCCGGTGGTTGCCTTATTATAATAGATCACAATAATATAAAGAGCTATGAAAGCCTTTAAGAAATTAATAAAACAAACTACACTGACACTAGCTTCAAGCGAACCATCAAAAATTTGTGAATTTACATAATTGTTAGATGTTTTTTTAATTCTGATGACAGTGTCAAAAGACCGACTGGGAGAAGGTGAGTCACGTTCATTCTTCCGGCAGATTGTGTCTGCTGTAGCTTACCTGCACCTGCAGGGCTATGTCCACAGGGACCTAAAACCTGAGAACATCCTGCTGGATCGAGACCAAGTGTTGAAATTGATAGACTTCGGACTGTGTGCACAACCGAGTGGGGGGATGGGTGAGCATCTGTTCACCTCGTGTGGCTCCCCAACATACGCTGCACCTGAGCTCGTCCTAGGGCAGAAGTATTTAGGTAGGAATAATCTATATTTTGGTTGATTATATCTTGAACACAGGTAATAAAGAGGTTTACCATAAATATTTTTACTATGTTTATTATTGCTATAGTCTACTGTCTGGTGTAGCATTGGGTGTTTAAGTTTGTTTTACATTTTTTAGGTTCTGAGGTTGATGTTTGGAGTATGGGTGTACTACTGTATGCTCTGTTGTGTGGATGCCTTCCTTTCGATGACAAGAACATTACCAACCTCTATAAAAAAATACTGGTGGGTTGATGATACTCCATTGTTCATTTAGTTATGAGTTGAATTAAAGATTACATTGCATAATAACATACAAGCACACTACCATTAGCTGCTAAAAATTACATGTTAATTAATAGTGTTTTTATTTATGTCATTCAGTTTTTTTGCTGCTTTAACATTAAACTTATTTACTTTAAAATATATATTTTTTGATCATATTATGTTGGCAAAAATTAGAATATGTAAATGAATATTTGCGTAGTAACAAATTTAGCAAGTTAAGTTGCATTTGTAAAGAATATTGATTATTATGTAATGTAGCTATATTGCCATATTGATACAGGGGTGCAAAATATGTCTGAACGTGCGAACAAGGTTGGGGGGAAATTAAATCAGTCTTGGGGAAATTTGGTGCAGGGAAAAGTCCAACAATTTTGTTGACTTTTTAGCACATTCTGGTTCTGATATGGTAGTTTCATTTGTATGAAAAACAGGCCGATGACCCGCAACACCCGACACTATCAATATGTGCCTTAGTGAGCCACAGTGAGGCAATGTTGGTGTAAGCACAAAGAGTTGTGGTGTCTAGGCGCTAAGATAATGTATCAGAGGTTGAGATAAGTGGCAGAGGAAAAATATAATAATTCACCTGGCTAGTGGTGTAATTGAGTGATGAGTCATCCTCCCTGAATTACACTCCATAGCCTCTCACTCTCAAGATGTAAAATTAAATGTTGGTACCGGTAAGCCTACTGGTTTCAATGAACAATTAATAAGAATATGTAATGCACACAAGGACATGGGAAGGTTGCCATTTTGGGAAGTTAACTAAAATTTTTATAAGGTAGGTTGGCCTACTATAAAAATAACTATCATTAAAAATATATTTTAATTTGAATTTTCCAAACTATGTAGAAAGTAGTAATCCTTATTTCCTTCAGCCTCTATAAAATATTCAATGTTTTATTTTGAGTGCTATGGTTTTCGGCGAATTTTTTTATGAAAATGTTATGTTCTGGGGAAATATTGGATCTCTGAACATATTCTGCACCCCTTTGTTATAAAGAAAAGGTAAGTAAAAGAAAGATTGAAAAAATGAGAACATAAAGTAAGCAGGGTGTCTACCATCCGGGAAAATCAGGGAAAACGGGAATTAGCCGGGAATTTGAAGTGATCGGGAAAAAACGGGAATAAGTCGGAAATTTGGTAAATCACAATAAAAATCCGGGAAATTATATTTTACTCAAAATATGAAATACGATAATCATTAAATCAGTAAATTATAATGTAATTTTTTTGTTTGTAGCTGTGTAATATATTTTTAATTAATAGTAAACAATTTTAATACGAATTAAAAAAATATTCAAATTTTAAAATTTATTATTATTCATAAAAAAGGTTAATAGAAAAATCAGGGTGGAGAAGGGGGGGGGGGTGCAAGTTAGGAGGATGTGACATACTTTTTTNTTCATAAAAAAGGTTAATAGAAAAATCAGGGTGGAGAAGGGGGGGGGGGTGCAAGTTAGGAGGATGTGACATACTTTTTTAGTCGGGAATTTTAGGAAATGTCAGGGAAAAGGTCGGGGATTTCATTGGTCAAGTTGAGTAGACACCATGAGTAAGGTAGGATTACATCATTATCAAGAGTAATGTTTTTAGTCGGTTCAATTCGATGGTTTAAATCAATTAATTTGGTGTTAGCTATTTTAGAAATATATTGCAAATACTCTGAAAGAGGTGTCACAGTATATCGAATTTCAGAACATAAGTTTGTCAACATGTTTAGCTTTATGAAGGTTTTAGATAGTTGTTAAATTATTACCTTAGAAATTCATTAACAATAACAAAAGAAGTCCATTTTCCCACAGTTTACTTAAGGATGTTGTGATATCATGGAATGGGGTTCCTTTCTATCAAACGCCCTATGCTTGGGTAGACATTTATGATATCCCGCAGTGGCAGCCGCACCATTTAATGGCTATCCGTGTTGGCATTGCTTAATGAATGAAATGAAATGTTCCCATTGAAATTTTGTCTGTAAATTATCACTTTGGCGTAATCTTATTCTTCCGGCCAGCATTTGAAATATTTGGGTTCACATTTATGTTAATAATTTTATTAATTTATTCAGCGAACGAAATAAAATGTTTCATGAGTGTGTTTGAAATGTGTGAGCATACTATTTACTGTATAAAAACTGCACATTTCAGTTGTTATCTGTTAACAACACCAAATCGTGTGATGTTCATAAAAGTTACTTTTGAAACACATGTATAGGGTGTCTACCATCCGAGAAAACTGGAATTAGTCGGGGAAAAAGGGTATAAGTCTGGAATTCGGTGAATTACAAAAACAAAATCTGGGAAAATGTTGTTTTACTCAAAATATGAAATATAATAGTCATTAAATTATTAAATTAAACAAACTGTCTCTTTTTTGTTTGTAGCTGTGTAGTATATTTTATAATTCCTAGTAGACTATGTTAAAACAAATTTAAAAAAATTACTTAAATCTTAAAACCTATTATAATTAATTAAAAAGTGTGTGCATGGGGGGAGTAGAAGGGTAAGTCGGGAATTTTTAGAAATATTCAGGGAAAAGTAGGGAATTTCATTGGTCAAGTTGAGTAAACACCATTTATATAGTGTTTCCAAACTGCCCACTTTCCACATGCACGTGCGCACACACGTACAGACCCCTGCATCATATCTGGCTACATTGTTACACTAAAATATTATCAGACTATATCAGACACATTTGTTATCTCATCTAAAAACACTGACGCACTGGACGAGGTTTGAGAACTCAATGCTGACGTTCCCATCCCTTTCTCTTGCTTCATCGCATGATCCTTCACACCACTCATACAACCAATCAGAGTTCAGTATGACAAATCTGATGATGTAAATTGTGCTACCTAGGAGTCAAGCACATCTTCCCCCGGCTAGAGAGTGAGAGAGAGACAATTTTTATACAAAGTGATTCATTGTTAAAAGCAATTCACGGATAGCCATGGATAACAGGGTGTACAGCAACCTAGAAAATGGGGAAAATAAAAAATTTGCTTGGTTTGGGAAAATTCAGGAAATGTTCTCAAATTTCTGAAATTTCCACATATTCATTAAAAAAATACACAGCTTTTATTTACAATAGTCATATATTTCTTCTAGTTGACTCTCACCATGACTCTCTTTTAACACATGTATCTCTGTTGAGCATACTATTATCAATTCTTAAAGTCTACATGGGATTTTTCTACTATCTTTCAAAATTGAGTTATGGGTATGCGCATGCACAAAAATTCGATTTATTTATAGGAAGAAGAAACTAAAAAACAATGTGTCTCACAACAATAATTTTAAGTTGTACTGGTGTAAGGCGATCTCTTAATGGCTCGATATGATCTCACCGAAATCTAACTCAGACAGCACTACCCAATAACCCAATGCTTTAGGCTGAAATAATTTATTTTCTCCATAAAGTGATACGATTTCATATTGTTTGTGTCTAAAAATAGTATTATATTAAGTTGCAATCTTAATAAATTAATGGTTGTAATATGATGACTGGTCAATTTGGAAATTATCTCTGGAAAAGTCAGGGAATTTAAAATTACAGTTTAGCTGAACATCCCGATAAAGGAAAGTATGACATGATAGATCACGCTTGACCTTATGTCTAATAATAAAATAAATTAGAACATCTTAATAAAAGCATTTATATTTAGAATAAAGCAATAAATTATCAAATTGACTACATTATAGCGTGATCAAGAATATGTGAAACACACATTTGATTATAAAAATGGCTAAGACTCAGAAATTTATGAAAATACTGTAAACAAATCTAATGTAAATAATAGGGAATGAGGTCAACCTGAAATAAGTTGGACTCTGATAAAAACAACTTAACTTCTTTCTTCAATTATCCACACTTACATCTATTCTTATTATTCTTATTGTTATTATTAGCACTGCGACCTACTACCTGTTTGGGTTATACACACTTACGCTAATATGTAATGGTAGGGTGATTTTGAGATGAAATGGAGGACCTACAGTTTAACGTGGGATTCGAACCATGGTGGAGGTCTGGCATTCCATACATTCACAAGCTGTGATTAATATACGTCTTGTCAGAGGTGAAGGAAGGGTTTGGCACTCAGATAAATCTGTGCCAGGACCGAGGATTGAACCCCGAACTCCCTTATATCTCTTCTTCTCCACTATTCTTTCTCAGCTACAGAGGATTTTTAAATTTTGAGATCAGAAGAAACATACCTACACAGAAATTCACATGGATGAAATGACAGTTACGTTTGAAAAGCTTGAATATCATGTATTTCCACTAATATTTGAATTAAAACATACTTTAAATTAGCGATGGGTCGACTCCACTGTCTTATTAACTCTAAAATTTTAGATACAAATCTCAAACTCAAATCCAACTCTTGTAATACATTATTAACATAACAAGAAATATAAATAATAAATAAATGTTGCAGTTTTTGGTTACACTGCACTCATCAAAACATTCATATAGTCATTTTAAGTAGAGTTAGCTCAAATCTACTATTTTATGAATACAAATCTTCAAATTATCTTTAAATCTCAAATTCAAATCTTGGAATAATTGTTAACATAAGTTTCGAATCTCGAGTTCAAACCTTGGAATAATTGTTAACATAAGTTTCGAATCTCGAGTTCAAACCTTGGAATAATTACTAACATAAGTTTCGAATCTCGAGTTCAAACCTTGGAATAATTATTAACATAAGTTTCGAATCTCGATTTCAAACCTTGGAATAATTATTAACATAAGTTTCGAATCTCGAATTCAAATCTTGGAATAGTTATTAAAATAAGCTTCAAATCTCGAGTTCAAATCTTGGGATAGTTATTAACATAAACTTTGAATCTCGAGTTCAAATCTTGGAATAATTATTGTAACATTAGCAATACCAGCTAATGTTACATAGTTGCTACCCACTCCGAATAATGCCGATACTCATAGACATCCTGCAATATCAGACAAATACAAAAATTACTATGTCTATAATATATCTCTATAAGGAAAACTTGTTTTCGCTTTATGAGGTAATTGTATTATATTTGGAAGAAGATATAGGAAAGTTGAATACATGTGCCTGTCTATGTGTCTTATCATTCTTTACAATTTTCTCTTTTTACTTTTAGGAAGTTGCGTTGTGAGTTTCACACTCCTCTCTGATGAGTTCCGATAGAATGAAACCTAGGTCGGGGGATTGGGCGGTGACGATTGATTTTATTTAAGAGGCAACCATTACCTCTTTGTCCAATGGCAGCAATGTAAAGTGTGAACTGTGTTCTTCTTTTCATTGTAAAAGCCATATTGTGTTCATCCCTTTTATATGTTTTTATCCACCTTTCCTATATTTTCTTCCAAATATAATACAATTATTTTTGAAAAACATTATTAATAAATTAGTAAGGAACGAATTGTACTAAATTTAGGAGAATTCAACTTTAAATGCGTTGATGAACTATATTATGTTTCAACAAGTAATAATATGATGTATTAAGTAAAAAACAAAGTTACAAGATTCAATTGACAGGATTTGGTAATATTGATACAAGTCAATGCCATTAGGACGTAATATGTGTTATATATTAGATTAATATTCACAAAATTGAATAACACATTGAAAACAATTAACAAATATTAAAAATATTAAAAAATAATTAAAAATATACTAAAGACATTAATACATCAAAATTCGTGGAGTTGGATGAACTTTTTCAATATAGTAAAATTAATGTATATAAAGTAGTTATTCTTTGTCAATTATTAAAGTGATAAACATACATGCATTTAAGGACACATCAATTAGTATTGTGAAATAAATATGTCTTAAAATATTCTGAGAAAATGTATTAAAATTGAATTGTTCCTTATCTGTAATCCCTTGTTCCTTGGTTCCACATTGCTGTGATGTATGATAGTATCGACATGTTTCGATGAACTACGGCATCATTCTCAAGACTAAAGAAAAAGAGAGAAAAAAGAATAATACAGATACATATGCTTCAACCACACCCTATCCATTAATATTTGCTGCTATAGTTGATAAAGGTAGAATGCTAAATAAGTTAAAGATGTATGAAATTATAATAATTACCATGATGAAGAGACAAGGAGTGTTCCAACTAATGTTGTGAGGAAATTAAAATAGAAATAGACCTAACGTGTGTATATAAAATGAGAATCGAAATGATCTAGAATAAGCAAACTGAAAAATCAAAGATATGAGATTTAAGGTGGTTAAATGTGTAGAGCTAAGCTGGGAAGTTATCAAATAGATAGATAGATTATACATAATTAAATTTAATATAAAAAGAAGAAAGAAGGAGGAGGTGGAGTGAAAGAAAAATGACAAAAAGAAGAGAATTAAGGTACTATTCTTCTCGACTCTGGCCCGAACAGGTCCTTAACTTCTATGGATGGATGGGCAGGTGTAGACAGGATTAAGGTTTTTTTTTTGGATTTTGGTATGTTGGGGGAGTTTCCTAAGGGTGTTAATGAGAATTTGATTTTCAAAATTAGTTTGTTCGTTTAATACGTTTTTTTTATTTAAAATTGCAGTTTGAATAAATATGTTTTCAGCAGTGTTCATGGTTGTGCCTTTGGATGTGTTGAAAAGTAACTTCATGCTATTTTCCATAGGGGTTGATGTCCAGAAGTTTTAAGATGTTCGGAAAATTTTGACTTGTTCCTATCGTGTTTAAAATCACTGATGTGTTCAAAAAACCTAGTTGAAATTTTACGGCCAGATTGGCCAATGTACACGCTGTCACAATCACATGTTAATTGATAAATGCCACTTTTGTCATACTGGTTGCTTGTGTTTAAATTGGAGTTATTAATGTATTTCTTGATATTGTTGTTAGTGCTGAAAGCAATATTTAGTTTTGTGTTTTTTGAAGATATTAGTGATTCTGTTGATTTAGTTGCCAGTATAGTTAAATCTAATCCATTTAGTTTTGTTTTCAGAATTAATGTTTGAATTGTTGAGAGTGGATTTGTATTTGATTTGTGATTTTTGTTTTTGAAGAATACGGTATACTAATGAATGGGGGTAACCATTGGAAGTGGCAATTTGTTTGATTATGTTCAGTTCATTCTTGAAGTTCTTTTTGTTTAAAGGGATATGCAGTAATCTATAGATGAGGCTGTTGAAGGCAGCTCTTTTATGTATAGTGGTGTGATTAGAATTATTTGGGATGATAGCGTCAGTATATGTAGGTTTTCTATAGATTTTGTACTCAAATTTATTGAACTTATTTCTGAGGATGGAAATATCAAGGTAATTAATACTATTGTGAATTTTAAGTTGGGGTGGATATTATTGAGAAGAGGAGTTGGATCCGGTAGGGGTGAATTAGAATCATGTTCATAAATTACAAGGATATCATCCACATATCGACAGTAAAATTTTACATTCATAAGGGTTTTAAGTTTGTTTATTATGTTGTCATCGTTGTGTTGCAAGAAAATTTCAGACATAAGGCAGGAAATTGGAGAACCCATTACTAGACCATCGTTTTGGGAGTAAAATTTGTTGTTGAATTGGAAATAATTTTGGTTGGAAACTGTTTGAAGAACATGTGTAGATTTGTTTGATGTAATCTGGAGATGCATTATTATTTTCTAATATGGTTTTGGATATGTTAATAGTCTCTTTGACAGGAACATTTGTGTATAAATTGGTAATGTCAAGTAATAGGAATCTAGTTTTGTTATTCAGAGGTATATATTGGAGTTTATCTATTAAGTCATAAGAGCTTTTTACATTATAAGTGTATGGAAGTTGTAAGTTGTGTTGAAGTATTTTGGCTAAATATTTTGTTGTTTTGTAAGCTGGTGCATTTTGATAGTTGACAAGCGGTCTTATGGGGATGTTGAGTTTATGAATTTTAGGCAGAGATGAAAAGTTGGGTGCTTTGGGGTTCATATTGATAAATTTGAATACATCTTTGGAAGGAAAAATCATTGGAGAATTTTTCAGAGAAGTCTTTATTTCTTTTTGGTATTTAGATGTGGGGTCATTTTTAAGTTCAGTGATATTGTTATTATTGATGAAATCCATGGTTTTGGAGATGTAATCATTTTGATACAAGAGGACAATGGTGTTTCCTTTATCGGCTTTAACATTAGACGATGTTTTCTGTTTTGAGTTTTTTATTGAGATTTTTGAGAATGAAGTGTTCTTTTTGGTTTGTTTTATTTACCTGGCTATTGGCTATAATTTTATGTATTTGGTTGGCGACAAGGTGTCTTGTTTGATTTTTGATATCGGAATCTATATGTTTTATTGCTTCTTCACTGTCAATGATAAATGAATGGATTTTATTAGTGAGAGAGTATTCAACAGTTAAATTTGTAGCCTTTTAAGAGTATGGATTCTTCTTCTTGAGAAAGTTTGATGTTTGTTAAGTTTAAGATTCGGGGGTAGAATTTATGAAATTATGGATTGGTTGATGTTTTGTTAGGTTTTTGTTGTTTAATTAAGTTGTCAAATTTGTTCTTAAAAGTGTGGTTTTTTGAACACATCAGTGATTTTAAACACGATAGGAACAAGTCAAAATTTTCCGAACATCTTAAAACTTCTGGACATCAACTGACCCCTATGGAAAATAGCATGAAGTTACTTTTCAACACATCCAAAGGCACAACCATGAACACTGCTGAAAACATATTTATTCAAAACTGCAATTTTAAATAAAAAAAAGTATTAAACGAACAAACTAATTTTGAAAATCAAATTCTCATTAACACCCTTAGGAAACTCCCCCAACATACTGAAATAAAAAAAAAACCTTAATCCGGTCTACACCTGCCCATCCATCTATAGTAGATAAAGACCTGTTCGGGCCAGAGTCGAGAAGAATAGTATCTTAATTCTCTTCCTTTTGTCATTTTTCTTTCACTCCACCTCTTCCTTCTTTCTTCTTTTTATCTTAAATTTAATTATGTATAATCTATCTATCTATTTGATAACTTCCCAGCTTAGCTCTACACATTTAACCACCTTAAATCTCATCTCTTTGATTTTTTCAGTTTGCTTATTCTAGATCATTTCGATTCTCATTTTATATACACACGTTAGTTCTATTTCTATTTTAGTTTCCTCACAACATTAGTTGGAACACTAAAACTCCACGAATTTTGATGTATTAATGTCTTTAGTATATTTTTAATAATTTTTTAATATTCTTAATATTTGTTAATTGTTTTCAATGTGTTATTCAATTTTGTGAATATTAATCTAATATATAACACATATTACGTCCTAATGGCATTGACTTGTATCAATATTACCAAATCCTGTCAATTGAATCTTGTAACTTTGTTTTTTACTTAATACATCATATTATTACTTGTTGAAACATAATATAGTTCATCAACGCATTTAAAGTTGTATTCTCCTAAATTTAGTATAATACAATTATGTCTAAGATATGTGCTTTATTGACTCATTGTATCTTTCTGGCCTAGCACATGTCCATAGCCCAACTAGTTTGCACCAAATTATATAATTAAGAGAAGTCCTAACAAGCTATGAATAATGCAGCAACAAGATATTTCAATAGGTGTATCCAAAAATGCGCTGATTGGCCCTACCGGTTGACAAATGGGCCAATCAGAATCTTAAATGGTCAACTCACCAGGTGTCCAGCCTACGTGACTTGATGGCGTGCCAAGTTTTATCTGCCGACTCACCAGATCTCCGACCTACATGACTTGATGGGCGTATCAAGATTCAACGGTCAACTTACCAGATGTCTGGCCTACATGACTTAAGAACGTGCCAAGTTTTAACTGCAACTAACCAGGTGTCTGGCCTACATGATTTGATGTTGTGCCAAGTTTTGGCAGCTGCTAACAAGAGAGTCATGCTGTTAGCATGTGTTCGCGTCGTGGCATTGTATTTTTAATATGAAGATATCCAGCCTCTTTATCCATCATCTAGACCTATATATAGCTGGCGCTCATCTAGCAAAGTTGACTTATATTCAACACTTATGCGAGAAGTCCTGGTCGGGACTTTGGACATAACTGTTCAATAATGGCAATGTATAAACTCTACATATTTTATTAAATATTTAAAATTTAATTGACCTCTAATGGGTTTGAGTGTTTGAACACTTTAATTATGTAATTATAACCGTTCACTGTAGGTGTCAGTAATTTCTTACTAGAAGATTTAATTTTTGAAAGTAAATTTTGTTTTATGGAACACTTTGTTTCCTATCCACTTGGGGGCTAGTCTCTTTGTAATTTTTGTAATGTTAATTGGTAGTCATCGTTTTGATTATTTTTCTAGCTTGTAATATTTGGTTTAAGTTTAAATTTTTATTGCACTTGTGGTTGCTAATAATTGTTTGAACTTTAACATTTGATAATGTTTCTTTTATAGGTAATATTTTTAAGACGTATTGTCTTTGTAGAAATTATAAAAGTAATTCATTTTTATTTATAAGTTATAACTTTAACATTTTACTGATTCGCTTAGTAAGAAATTACCAGTATTCTATTGTAACATTACTTTGTTTCCTATTATAATGTTAAATATTAATAAGTCGGAATCTTCTCTATTACTTCATAGGTGGTGGTAGTAATAGTCTCACATAAGTTTGATTTATGTCGGGAAGTCATACATTATTTTTTTATTTTTATCAGAATTAATATGTAAATTGAAATTTAATCTTAAAATTTAAATTTGTTTAGTCTGAATTCACATTGATATTTCAGGCGCTTTGTTAATCATTTAAAATAGGCTATCTAAGCTCTTTATTATTATAATAAGTGTTAAAAGGTTTAATGGTTTAACCTATTTTTTTAGTCAGAATTCACAATGGTGATCCAGTCACTTTATTAACCATTTAAAAGAGGCTCTTTAAGTTCTTTATTATTATATTAACGATTTTTTATTATTATTCGGTCTCAGACTAATTCCTATAAATAATTTATTTACTTTGAAACTGTGAAATAAATCTTCAAATGTACTCCGCAAGTGCAGTCTCTGCCATATATATATGTTTTTCAACACTCTGCAGTTTGCCTTGTGAGGCCATGTATTTTTTTTATTTACCTCTTGTTTTGCCTTGAATAAATAATTCAAATTTTTAGGAAACTTGCAATTGTTCCTATTTTTTTTAAATTAATTTCCTTATAGTTTCCTCCACCTCTTTTAGGCTATTGTGGCCTCTAGATATTAGAAGTAGATGTGGAAAGTGGTACATTATTAACATAAACTTCAAATTGTTAGTTAAATCATGGAATAATTATTAACATAAAAGGTAATATAAACATAATAGAATAATAGAAAATACAATATTAACTAGATGTTAACATTCTTTCTTGTGATCCATTCATTATAATATTTATACATTCAG
Organism: Timema douglasi; assembly: GCA_901482245.1. NCBI lineage: Eukaryota > Metazoa > Arthropoda > Insecta > Phasmatodea > Timematidae > Timema > Timema douglasi. The sequence goes on from CABEEJ010002156.1 coordinate 120,533, forward strand.
TTAAGTGTCAAATTTTTTGTCTGGGGCCGGTTGTTAAGTTCATCCTATAATTATAATTAGTTATGAATCATCACTAAGCAGTATTAGAGCTTTAAAACACATTTCATTTGAAATATTGAAGACTTTTTTATTATTGTTAGGAATTTGAGTCTCGAATCCAAAATTTTCTCGACTTCTTGAATCTTCGATATCCTTAAGGCTTCAAAGGACTCGAGGGTCCATCCCTAATTTTAAGTGTGAAATTAATGATCTGGTATCTGTCAACTTTTTCCTATAATAATATTGGTGCTAAACCATCCGTAAACAGTATTAGAGCTCTTGGAAAACAAATTTCAATTCAATTCAAAATTAGGGGGGAAATGTTTATTTACTTTAATTTTGACTATCCTTTTAGTACTCGAGGGTTTAATCCATAATTTAAACAAAGGTTTTTTCTTGCACACTAGTTTTTGGTTTTGTTCCACAGAATGGCAAGTATGATGAACCAACATGGTTATCCAATGACACAAGAAAACTGATCCGTTCAATGCTTCAAGTTGATCCTAAAAAGAGGATATCAATTAACGAGCTGCTATGTCATCCATGGTTGATGCTGGGATATGGGGATCCCGTCATTTATGACAGTCTTTACGAAGTAAGCTGTCTTACATAGAGTTATAGAAACCCAGTTTTTGTGGTAAATAAAAAATTGGATTTTGATTCCTATTAAAAATCAGTAAATTTAATAAATACTATTTCTGTTGAAAATGGTAAAACTCTATATTTGCTTCGGTCAATATGACTCTCAAAGCCTAGCAGCTAGATAAAATACATTGTGTACTTTTTCTTTTTGTTTGATTGAGAAAATTACATTTCATAGACAGGAAAATTTGATAGTTTATAGAATTATTAAGAATAAAATTGTAAAAGTGTAGTTGATACTACGTTTGCTTGCAATTTCAGACAAAAACTGGTGATGCATTTTACTAAATAAAAATATATATGATTTTGATATCATTATTCTTAATTTAAATTGACATAATTGTTCAGTACTATCATATAAAATGTCAAATAGTCAATTTTGTTTTACTTAACTTATGTTTAATACTTTATGAAAATGCTACAATAAACTTTTAACATATTTTTGTCTTTTGATATTAATTTTATTGTGCTAAGTAAAAACACGTCTCACGATATTTTGGTATATCTAAATATTCACTGTATAGTTTGTGAAAATAAAGTTTTTTGAGCAGATCAAAAAATGTGTTTAGTATCATCTTGATAAAAGGAATGCATTTGTCACCACTTATTTAAAACCAAAACTATTATCAATTGCTTATCTGTTTATTCTTAGAATATCTAAAAGGTTTAGCTTTAAAAAAGTGTTTAATGCAGTAGGTTCTCCACTATCTAGGG
>CABEEJ010002157.1:0-13174 GCA_901482245.1 Timema douglasi
GCCGATTTCAAATCCATAGAACGGTTTTGTCACAATCTTTTATTTAGTTTTACCATGTAAACAAGTGTTGACCGGCCTCTTAATAACACGGACTGATAGCCAGGCCATATTCCCGCCGAGGTCAGTCTCGCCAGGGCAAGAACACCACAAGAACAGGACGTTCTGATGATTACAGATCCTCCTCAATTTAGTCACACTGAGGCCTCAACATTTCTCCTCAATTATTTCCCCTGTGGCCTCACAATTGTCCTCAACTTGGTTTCTCTGGGGTCCCCAATATTCTCCTCGATTTTGTTACCTTGGGGCCTCTAAAACTATTCTCAATTTAGTTGCCATGTGGTTTCACAATACTCCTCAATTTGGTTGCCCTGAGGCTTCCAATATTTTCCCCAATTTTGTTTCTCTGGGACCTCCATAATTTTCCTCAACTTTGTTGTTCCTAAGGTCCCTACAACTCTCTTCCATTTAGTTGCCACGGGGCCCCAAAAATCTTATCAATTTGGTTGCCTTGGGCTTCCTCAAATCTCCTCAATTTAATTGCTCTGCTGCCTCACAATTATTTTCAATTTGGTTGCCATGGGGTCCTCAACATTCCCCTCAATTTGATTTTCCTGGTGCTTCCATGACTTTCCTCAATTTTGTTGCCCTGGGACCCTCACAATTTTCCTGAATTTGGCCATTCTAGGGTCATAATCCTCCTTAATTTGGTTGCCCTCGGGGTCACCCATAATTCTCCTCAATTTGTTTACCCTGGGTTCTCTACCAATCACTTCGATATGATTCTTCTAAGAACCTGCAACTCTCCAAGGGTTAAATAGGGTACCTATTTATTAATTTGCATTTTAAGAAAATATGTTTTCTCAATCTATCTTATAGATTAATAAAATGAAGAGTTTTTCTGTCTGTGGTGGCCATTGTGCGATATATATCCCAAACGTAAATCTGAGATTTTAAAAATATGTAACGCCTATGCATGAACATTTGCACCTCAAAGCAAGAACTTTAAATATTTTGATAAGATTTTCTTAAATTAATTATAACCCGGGTTGAAAGCAAAGTAATATGAATAGAATTAAGAGTGTGTTTATTTTTTTGTCTGTAATGAGCATTGCTCGATACTTACAGCACATAGAGGTCTGAAATTTTATAAATTAGTAGCCCAGGTACACGAAAATGTGTAAAAAGAAGCAGGAATTAAAAAAAAATGTTGGTTAGATTTCTTAAATTAACTTAAATCTTACTTATAAATAAAAAGTTCACGGGAAATGGAGGGTTGAAATGCACTGACTTTAAAATTGCCCTCCACGTAAAATTATTAAACTAAAAACATTTATCTTAGGCGACACCAATTATTTCAACTAGTTTTGTGTAATACAGTCCATTCTGAAAATATCTGTTAAGTTATTATAGATATTTTTTATTTTATTGTGTCCTGGTTCAGTTGTTAGTTATTTGTTTCAGGTGAGATAACTTTGTCCAGGCCTCTGAGAGAGCTGTTGACCATCACACGTTCACATCAACCTGTCTTACTGACGGTCCTGGCAGAGGAGGTCAGAATGGACCTGCATGAACCCCCGGCCATGTCCTCCACTGTGCAAGTGGCGCTCCTCCTTGGGGACCTAGGAAACAGCCCTCCTTATTTCGAGAATGACAAGTGAGGGACGTTGATATAGCTTACTATTCACTAGAGCAATGGTTTTAAATCTGTGGTACGCGATACTCTCACGGGTACGCGGAGTATTTATTACCTCGTCTGTGCTCGAGTACCACCCTTGCCAGCTTGGGGCCCAGTAAAAGCGTCTTTCTAGCACCCTCCTGCCACCGGGTCCGCTCAACATTGATAAGATTCTAATATTTTATTAGTGTTAATTTATAGGTATTGATAATACACAGGATGTTTGGAAACTCAAAACCTAAACTACACATATAGTTTGTTTGAACCAAACGTAAAACAAAATCTCTATACATTCACATCCACTATGCAAATATATTTAAATTGTGCCCAAAGTTGCGGCGTACAGCTCTGAGAGAGCAAAGCTGTGCAAGCATGCGTGTACAACAGGTTGCATAGGAGTTAGGCGCGTGGCGCTGCACAACTTGACATCGTTGAGCTTTCCGAGGGTCGTCACTAACGATCCTAAATCACAGCAAGTTCTTGCCATTATTAGATGTGCAGTACTACGCGCCTATTTCTTATGCAAATTGTTGTACACGCATGCTTGCGCAGATTTGCTCTACCGGCGCTGTACGCCGAAACTTTGGGCACAATTTAATTGTAATAACATAGTTTTCTGAATGTAAATGTTGAGGGATTTTGTATTAATTTTGGTTCAATCAAACTTGATCATTTGATCATTGAGTATCCGAACACTCTTTATATCAAAAGTGACAGCTACAGATCCCATTACTTGACGTATGAATATGTGAAATTACCTCTAGCAGTCGGATACAATTCTTTCTATGAAAATTGAACTGTATGACCTCTTTTTTTTTAATGTGATTGCAACACAACTTATTATTTCCCCCCAGTTACGGGTCTCGCATTGATGAGAACAGTCCACAAGGGACGGTACTGGTGTTTGGAGACCCCTACATCACGGAGATTAAAGACGACGACATGGTGAGTCCTTCATTTAGTTCTGTCCTCAGATCTTGTTGAGGTGAACAGTCTAAGAAGCGGAGCGCGTAAAAATGATTTGGTTTCATTCTTTGGACTTTTTAGATTACTTCTAATGTATGGTCAAATTATTGTAAAAAGTAACTTTTAGAAAATATAAACACATTTTTTTTGGTGGTCAATATTGCTAACGGTGACCTGGTGGTCTACGTATAAGGTGTCGGACTTCTGTGCTGGGGATCCGGGGTTCAATCCTCGCTCCCGGCACAGATTTATATGATTACCAAACCCTTCCTTCCCCTCTGACAAGACGTGTATTAATCCCAACTTGTGAATGTTTGGAATTCCAGGCCTCCATAGTGGTTCGGATCCCACGTTAAACTGTAGAGCCTCCATTTCATCTCTCAATCATCCTACCATTACACATTAGCGTAAGTGCGTATTACCCGAACGGTTAGCAAGACGCGATAATAATAATAATAGTATTGCTAACATCTACTATTAGTATTATTTTATAAGTTTTTATGTCACCGCGTCTTACTACCCGTTCAGTTTAGTGGCTATCCATAAACCACGTGACGCTGCTGAGAGGGAGGAGAGGGGGTTGCATCACAGTGTTACATAATGCACATCTTATAGTTATATTCTAATGTCGAACAAATAATATTACTGTTCATTCTTTGAAATTCTTTTTATTCAGTATTTAAATTGAATTCTGAGTATTATTAAACCTGAGTCACTTTTTTTTTAGTGTTTCAAAAGTTTCCTTAAGAAATAACGACATTCATTCTTGATGTGAAAATCTACTTAACACCGGTTGGAGGGAAGAGGTGTCAGGGTGTTGTTGGTGTTACTTGGGGGGGAGAGGGGGGATCGGGTGTAGGGGGTCAAAAATGGTAAGAAAAAAAGCGTTACGTCGTTTATGAATGACAACTAATCACAAACCGAAATTCTAATGTCTCAACAGGGTAAGAATGGGATATTCAGCATCACCTTGGAGAACAACAACGGGACGTTTGAGATCTCGCCAACTGTCGGTGAAAGAAGAGCTAGTTTTGTTATCAGAGTCCGCGACAACGCTCTGCTGGACTACGAGATGCGACAGACTATTCACTTTACGGTGAGTCTCTCCACCCAACAAACGACTTGGGGTTTTGTTCGAGGGTTTTACATCAGGGTGGGGGTCATTCTGCTATTGGAAGGCCAATCGATGGGGGTTGATGGCACCAAGGGCAAATTAAAAAAAAATCGGCAATCCTTGAAAACTTTTGATTAAAAGTTGGCTGAGTTCTTATACTGGTACTCAAACTGGTTACTTGTTATAATACCGGTTAAAAAATAATAGAAACATAACACACTTTTATTGTTTATAAAATGAAACTTATATAGTTGATAATTCTGCTAATAAAGTTATCCCCCAGGGCACGTACCCAACTTGCCTTACCTTAATTACGCCAGGGTTTTCACGGAGTACTAATAAAGACGCACACTTAATGAACAGTAAATATTGCTTTACCTTAATTACGCCACAGTTTTCACTGAGTCCTAATAAAGACGCACACTTAATGAACAGTAAATATTGCTTTACCTTAATTACGCCACGGTTTTCACGGAGTTCTAATAAAGACGCACACTTAATGAACAGTAGATATTGCTTTACCTTAATTACGCCATGGTTTTCACGGAGTCCTAATAAAGACGCACACTTAATGAACAGTAAATATTGATTTACTTTAGTTACACCACGGTTTTCACGGAGTTCTATAAAGACGCACACTTAATGAACAGTAAATATTGCTTTACCATAATTACGCCACGGTGTCCATGGAGTCCTAATAAAGACGCACACTTAATGAACAGTAAATATTGCTTTACCTTAATTACGCCACGGTGTTCATGGAGTCCTATAAAGACGCACACTTAATGAATAGTAAATATTGCTTTACCTTAATTACGCCACGGTTTTCAAGGAGTCCTAATAAAGACGCACACTTAATGAACAGTAAATATTGCCAAACTATAATAGGGCGCCTGCCATAAATGTATAGATAGATCGATAAGAAAGGTTAATTTTCTAGCGCTATGCTTTAAAAAAAACTTTTATTTTAACTAACAAAAATACGCGTCCTTTGAGAATGCATAGTTTCACTCAGCCTTTTTCTTGCTTGCTTTATTCGTTGTTTTGAGGCCGATATTTGACACAGACTTTATCTTTTCTTTTAAAATAAGGACATTTACTATAAACTTGTAATATTTGTGGAACGAAATACACTGTTGTAGAAACACTCAACCAAAGAACGTAAATTAAATGATATACACTGTTACATAAACATATTGAGAAAAGAGGGATATCTTTGTCCACCCAAATTGAATAATATTCAATTTAATGTTTCAAAGGCACAATCAAAATGTATATTATATTTGCTTATATCTCAGAAACTATTGTTTTCATAAAAATATATTTCAGATACAAGATTTTTATTTTACAATGATAAGTTATTTCGTATCCCACATAGTTGTGTAGATATTATCAAAATTAGAAATTTACGCTCATGTAAAGTACTCTCAGTCATTTTCACGATAAAATGAGAGTTGCCATTTTGTTTGTAATTCGAACTTAACCTAATAAAAAGCAGTTAAAGCCATGAGGCCCTAATATAACCCCTAATAATAACAACAACAATAAAAAAATACAATTTTTTTAAGCTAAAGTAAATATTTTTCCAAATTATTTTAACTTCTTTTGCTTATTTTCTTTATTTACGAAATGACACCTCTATGATATAATACCCCTTGACTGGCGGTACCCCGTACGCCACTCTTCGTCCCTTGTTATGCCACTGAATGTTTGCCAGAAGACAACGGACGTGTGGTTGGTTACAGATCGTGGCCACAGAGGTGGGACCCGGGGGTTCGTTGAAAAGCTCAGCGAAGGTCACGGTCTACCTTAACGACGTGAACGACCACCTCCCTGTGTTCCTGCAACCTCGGTACGAGGTCACTCTGCCTGAGAACATGACTGCTGGAGTTACAGTGGCACAGGTACTGCATTGTCCTCGGGTAATACTGGAGTTACAGTGGCACAGGTACTGCATTGTCCTCAGGTACTGCTGGAGTTACAGTGGAGCAGGTACTGCATTGTCCTCAGGTACTGCTGGAGTTACAATGCCACAGGTACTGCATTGTCCTCGGGTAATGCTGGAGTCACAATGGCACATGTACTGCTGGAGTTACAGTGGAGCAGGTACTGCATTGTCCTCAGGTACTGATGGAGTTACAGTGGCACAGGTACTGCATTGTCCTCAGGTACTGCTGGAGTTACAGTGGCACAGGTACTGCATTGTCCTCAGGTACTGATGGAGTTACAGTGGCACAGGTACTGCATTGTCCTCAGGTACTGCTGGAGTTACAGTGGCACAGGTACTGCATTGTCCTCAGGTACTGATGGAGTTACAGTGGCACAGGTACTGCATTGTCCTCAGGTACTGCTGGAGTTACAGTGGCACAGGTACTGCATTGTCCTCAGGTACTGATGGAGTTACAGTGGCACAGGTACTGCATTGTCCTCAGGTACTGCTGGAGTTACAGTGGCACAGGTACTGCATTGTCCTCAGGTACTGATGGAGTTACAGTGGCACAGGTACTGCATTGTCCTCAGGTACTGCTGGAGTTACAGTGGCACAGGTACTGCATTGTCCTCAGGTACTGATGGAGTTACAGTGGCACAGGTACTGCATTGTCCTCAGGTACTGCTGGAGTTACAGTGGCACAGGTACTGCATTGTCCTCAGGTACTGATGGAGTTACAGTGGCACAGGTATTGTATTGTCCTCAGGTACTGCTGGAGTCACAGTGGAACAGGTACTGCATTGTCCTCAGGTACTGCTGAAGTCACAGTGGCACAGATGTTGCACTGTCCTCAATGGGGAAGCAGTTGTACCAACTGTAGAGCCCAACGGAATAACTGTCGTAACAACGACACAAATCATTCCGAAAAACAGTGAACAGTGTTCAAAAGTCTGAATAATATACGCATTTAATTTAAAAAAATTATAATTATAGTTATTTTGAATATATCAGAGTCACATCACCCCAGAGAGCTCGGCGTTCAGGATCGTATGACTATAGTTTCTGAGGTGCATAGAGATTAAGGAGCCTCATAGGTGACGGGGCAATATGCAGCCCACATTACATCCATTTAACTCCTCTTATTCAGTTCTTATTTCAACTACCATAGCAAATTAATATTTGGATCAATTAGAAGGCAACAATATGCTGATAAGATTTTCTCATAATAATTGTATATCAAACCTTAGAATAATTATAATTATATTTAAATATAAATTAATATACGGGATTGAGTTTCAAACTATTTATTGAGAAAGAAATTATTTTTTAGACTATTTTATTAAGGCTTACAAAACGGAAATAATTTACGCTTCTTATAGTATCATTACAATTGATTGGATATGTTAGTTGACTGAATAAACGATTTAAAAAAAAATTATTGGTAGTTTATTATCATAATTTAAATAGGTGAGGATGAAAATAATAGGGACTTGAGGAGGTTACATAATGATGAGTTAGTCTGTGCTCATCACAATACATTTTCAGGATAATCAATTCTCGTAGATTGCGGTGGACATGACATGTAACGTGAATGGGAGAATCTAGAACATTGTTCAGGGTATTTTGACTGGTAAACCCTTTGGAAGAGACTATTGGGAAGACTTAGACGCAGGTGGGAGGATAACATTAGAATAGGCCTGAAAGAGATCAGGTGTGATGAGGGGGACTGGATATAATTAGCTCAAGATAGGGATAAGTTAAAATGAGGTGGATTGGGTAGAGCTAACTCAAGATAGAGATAAGTTAAAATGAGGTGGACTGGATAGAACTATGTCAAGATAGAGCTAGGGTGTAATGAGGGGGACTGGATAGAACTAGCTCAAGATAGAGCTAGGGTGTAGTGAGGGGGACTGGATATAATTAGCTCAAGATAGGAATAAGTTAAAATGAGGTGGACTGGATAGAACTATGTCAAGATAGAGCTAGGGTGTAATGAGGGGGACTGGATATAATTAGCTCAAGATAGGAATAAGTTAAAATGAGGTGGATTGGGTAGAGCTAACTCAAGATAGAGATAAGTTAAAATGAGGTGGACTGGATAGAACTATGTCAAGATAGAGATAAGTTAAAATAAGGTGGACTGGCTAGAACTAGCTCAAGATAGAGCTAAGGTGTAATGAGGGGGACTGGATATAATTAGCTCAAGATAAGATAGAGCTAGGGTGTAATGAGGAGGACTAGATATAATTAGCTCAAGATAGTGATAAGTTAAAATGAGGTGGATTGGGTAGAGCTAGCTCAAGATAGAGATAAGTTAAAATGAGGTGGACTGGATAGAACTAGCTCAAGATAGAGCTAAGGTGTAATGAGGTGGACTGGATAGAACTAGCTCAAGATAGAGCTAAGGTGTAATGAGGGGGACTGGATATAATTAGCTCAAGATAGGGATAAGTTAAAATGAGGTGGACTTGATAGAACTATCTCAAGATAGGGGTAGGTGGTGTAATTTACACCATATAAGTAAGTAACGGAGATAGGTCACTTTACCTCCCTTCTATTCTTAGCAAGCCCAGTCCCAGGAGTGGACTGTTGTTCTAACGAGCTTCACAGTCTCGGTCCTCAGCCACCGGGTGACCGCTGTTTGAGATGTGGTTTGTGAACTGTCCCTAGGTGAGAGCCCAAGACTTGGACACGGGTCTGTTCGGGAAGGTGCACTACACCCGGATACTGGGTCACCTCAACACTTCCCTCCGCTTGGACTCGATCACTGGACTCATCACGGTCTCCACCAACAGCCACATGTTTGACAGGGAGACCGCTCCAGGTGCGGACTCGTGTCATGTGATTATTTCTGGAGGCTAGCGATAAGTCTCATTTGGCTATCAAACAGTTTAACAACTTTAATACTATTATTATTTAATTATTATTAGCACCGCGTCTTACTACCCGTTCGGGTTGTACGCACTTACGCTAATGTATAATGGTAGGATAATTGTGAGATGAAATGGAGGACCTGCAGTTTAACGTGGAATCCGAACCACGGTGGAGGCCTGGCATTCCCCACATTATTCTTTTATTGAAATATAATTTTACTCGTTGAAAAATGACCGTGAAGACGAGAATTAAATAGTTTTAATAGTTAATTTTTATTAGATAAATATAAAACAGTACTTTTTTTTTAACATTTTGACAAGTGCACTTATTTATAGCTTTACGTTACAAATACATTTATAACAAAATAAATAGGCCTTGTGAGGGGTCAGAAGGGGTACTAAATTATTTTTAAGCTGACCATGATTTTTGGTATCGTCAACCATAGGTAAAGCCAACCCTACAAACCTATACCTTCCCCTGGTACAGTAGACTACACCGCTAAGCTTGCCAATTGTACTCAAATGGATTCGTAACAAAAACTGGGCCAAATTTTAATAAAAACATGATTTAGCTGCCAACCTTAGATAGAGAGTACAACTTTCCTTCTCAAACATTTCAGTTTCAAACTATTATTTAACGCCCAGAGTTTTCTAAGTCATGATCATTTCTCAAAATTCACATCTCTATCATCCCTTTTGTCAAAGCTGTGTCACGAGTCGAGCGCGATAAGACTGGTTTGTTCGCTGGATCATCTAGGGAGGAAGAATATAATTAGCTGTCGATTCGAGGCGGACATTTCTGGGACAAAACAGGAAAACATCGCTCACATAATATATCCTTAGCACAAGTAAACTCGCAATTTAATATGTGACATAATGTATGTCAATATAAGTTTAAAAATAAATGACTGTGGCATTGCTAATAATAATTAATTTTAAAATACAAATGGTTTTCTTCGATATCTTACGGAAATACAGACTTTACAGTTTCCCTATAAGTTTTGAATAATGTACATTTTTTAAATATTATTTTACATTAAACCTGTAACTAAATTGTATCATAAAGAAATCATTTAAAGTATCAATAAATAACAAGTTTAAATGTATACACGTCAAAACGACTCATCTGTCTGATCATATTACACAATTTTCTATCTGATCAGAAAAATAAGAAACGATACTACTTCGTGTCCTAAAAATGGTAAATATTATTATGGAATGAGCATCAATTCTCGTTAAAGATTTTTTTTATAGTGGTGAAACTTTGAATCCGCATCATGTCTGCAATAGTTCGACAGCAAAAAAAAAAAAAGTTTGTATGAATAATATTTGTTCAGAGTTCCGTTTCAACGTAGAAGCAAGGGACATGGAGGGCAGTGGCAACAGAGCCACCGTGCCCTTGGTCATCAAACTGATCGACGTCAATGATGAGACACCTTACTTCGAGAAAGATCAATACGACTTCTTTCTAACACCTTCACTCAGGAACTTCACCACTCCTGCCATAATCACGGTAAGATACTTTTATCAGTCGTGCGTGATCACATCTATGCTTGTAGTTTATCTTGTGAATACAGAACATTTTGATTACTTATTACATCATTAGAAGCTTCATCCCAAAAATGTTCTCAGCAAAGGTGGACCTGGAAAGCCTGTTTTTCATCCCTAGCTGGGTAAACCAGAGGTGATAATACTCACAATTTGATTTCTCATCCTTTTCCAGGTGAGTAATCGTGCATTTGCCCAGAACTCAGCCTCTTCTTCCGAGTGTTCTCTTAGAATAGCTATTTTAAGTTAAATACTATTCTACCAACTAAACTAAGCTTTACAATAGCATGTAATGTAACTCACACCAGCATAGAAGTCTGACACCTTACCCCTAGACCGCCAGGTCACCAATGTTCCTAGCAAATGTGGACCTGGGAAGCCTGTGTTTCATCCCTAGCTGGGTAAACCAGAGGTGATAATTCTCACAATTTGATTTCTCGTCCTTTTCCAGGCGAGTAATCGTGCATTTGCTCAGAACTCAGCCTCTTCTTCTGAGTGTTCTCTTAGAATAGCTATTTTAAGTTAAATACTATTCTACCAACTAAACTAAGCTTTACAATAGCATGTAATGTAACTCACATTGGCTAAAAGGATTAAATAGTGAGTATCTTGAAGGTTTTAGTTCAAATTAAAGTCACGCATGGTTAAAAGAATACTTAAAAACTGTGAGATATTTGATGATAATGACCTAGGCAAGCTACTTCCATGAATAAAACAACAAATGTAGTTTCTAAACGGGGGTTAATTTCTTCAACGTTAATGACCAAAACACCATCATTCGACGGCATATTGAAGGAATTGGGACGTGCGGCCGGTCACCATGATTCATATTATATTTTATGGTTGTACTCATGTTGTTGTTGTTGTTGTTGCGTCCTATCACAGGCGATGGACATGGACGCGGAGTCACCCAACAACGAAGTCCGGTACGAGATAATTAGTGGCAACTACGAAAATAATTACTACCTCCACGAAATAAAAGGTACTGTTTTAAAATTATGGCACATTTCTTTACTGCTCTGTCGTGCTGTCCGATTTACTCGTGAAAAAATATATTGAAAAAAAAAGAGCTAGACACCAAAAAGCTTTACTCTTTGAGGATATTCTTGATTGAGTTTACTTATTTTTTATAAAATCACACAAACACTCAAACAAATGTAATAAAGCAAACCAATACATGTAAGTGTACAGGGTGTTTCGAAATATTATAGCCCAAACGTTATGTGCAGTTTGGGCTATGAGTTTCCAAACAACCTTTATATGCAAGGAGGATGAATTGTTGTAATTACAGAAATCAGCTGTATATGAATCATATTACAGTTTGAATCCCAAGTTCAAGTATAATTTTTTCAATCCATCCTACCTCGAACAAATATCATCAATTATTCTAGAAAAATTATATTTTTAATTACTTGGTCCAATTGGTCGGTTCATTTGTTAGGCTCTACTTAGCTTTTTAATCTGGATACCATAGTTACTTTTTATCCACGATTTAGCCGTTTCATAAGTTAAAAAAATGGCTAAAAATTGTCGTGGAAATGTATCAGAAATTAGTCACAACCTGCCATTTTCACTTTCTCATGTGTAGAAAGTATTGTAACGATAAATGTTTTCTGTTTAAAGGATATAAGATAAGTCATTACATTTTATATGCCACCAAAGAACCCAAAAAATTGGAATTAAAATTATGTTTGTCCCTTAAACTTAAACGTTTCGAAGGATTTTGTTCGAACTTTATATTCAAATATTATAATTATAGTCACACCTAGGGGATTTTTGATTTCTTTTTATTCTAGACCTTGAATTAAGGGTAGTTTACTGATGACTAATATTTGAAAATCTGAAAATGGCTATAAGATTTTGGTTAAAAATGGGTAATTGGGAGTATTTTACATGATTGATAATAATGGCTATTTATTTTTATACATGGAACAATGATTTGAAGCTAGTGTAATGATAATTGATTTTTTAAATCTGTAATTTCTTAAAAAATGAGTTTAGAAATTGTGTATGAAATTTAAATATGTAAAGGGTTTCATATAAATATTAAAATAATGTTGTTTTTCTGAGAACAATTTACTTAGGGGTAATTTATCAATATTTGATATTGACAAATTTTAAGCAGAGTTAATAAAATATATTATGCACGATTGTGTCGTACCATTTTTTTTTAAATATATTAAATAAATATTTTAAGTGTATTAAGTGTATATTGACAAATTTAATATATTATCACCGCAACTTACTACATGTTCAGGTTATACGCGTATATGATAATTACTATAATGAAGTAGGGATGAGGAATGAAGCATTTTAGAGGTAATCTACCCGCATTTGCATAGAGGGAGTGTGGGAAACAATTTAGAAAAAATACCTTCAGTAAACCTGACTGGGATTATAGCCCCAATATCATCGTCTTCAGCAGGTCAGTCTAACCATAGAGTTATTCACTACATATATAACAATCACACTTGCATTTAAGTTAATTTAATATATTAAAATAGTTACAGAATTAATTTTAAATATCTTTAAAATATAAATACATTCGTACTTTCGGTCATGGAAGTGGGTTTGATTAACATTTAATGTGTGTCCGCTTGCAGGTGAACTAACAGTGCGAATGAGTCATTCACGTGGTAAGATGACAAGGATAAAGAGGTTAATAGAGGACGAGGAGGATGTTGATAGATCCTCCATCACTATGACAGCGAGGGCGTATGATCTAGGTAAGAGGAGCGACCAAGTATGAAGAGTACAGGGGAACAAGGGAGAAATCCTATTTTAACACAAAGTGAGTTAGTACTAATATTTTCTTGGGGTGTGATCCCCACTCCCCCTTTCCAATCTTCCTTCTTTCTCCCTTGAAATTGGATTATGGTTACAGCCTCGATTGTATGTCTCCCCTAAAGTAGATTTCCGTATACGCCACTGGTTCCTGTTTTTAAAACTGTGAACGGGGAGTTTTGACAATAGTTGTCGATAATATATTCTCGATTATTTCAGCAGTTATCTCGAATATGATGACTACGATGGCCTAGTTGGTGATCCTGAAATCCCCCCCCCCCCCC
>CABEEJ010002157.1:16520-26520 GCA_901482245.1 Timema douglasi
TTATACGCACTTACGCTAATGTGTAATGGTAGGGTGATTGTGAGATGAAATGGAGGACCTACAGTTTAACGTGGGATCCGAACCACGGTGGAGGCCTGGCATTCCCCACATTAACAAGTTGTGATTAATACACGTATTGTCAGAGGTGAAGGAAGGGTTTGGTGATCAGATAAATCTGTGCCGGGACCGGGGATTGAACCTCGGACCCTCAACACAGAAGTCTGACTCCTTACCCCTAGACCACCAGGTCACCCGGTTTTTGGTGATTAGGTAGGTAGTATTTAGAAGAATTTTACCCGTATTTGCGTGGAGGGAAATTGGAGAACCACTATGGGAAAACCATTCTCAGTACACCCGACCGAGATTCAAACCTAGATCTCCCCGTCTTCGGCAGTCTAATCTACTGCGAGCGTAGCGCCTTAGACCATGCGTCCACCGAGGTGGGTTTCACTCGAGTTGTCTTGAAAAGTACGAGCAACATCTTCTGGTGACTGTGAGTACGTGTTCAGAATAAGAAGATTTTTTTCCCCCTCAAAATCATATTCTTTTAAATTAAAAAATGACACCTGTACACGGGGTCGAACCCGGGACCTTTGGCTTATAACGTCAATGCTCTAACCAATGAGTTATCCCGGAATAGCCATATATATATATATATATATATATAGCCGATGATTTCCTCACGTCCATATCAAACTGTGCCTTAAAATATGAGTGAAGAATGACCCTGGGTACGGGACGATTCCTGGATAGCTCAGAGGTTAGAGCATTGGTGTACTAAGCCCAAGGTCCCGAGTTCGATTCCTGTGTCCAGGTGTCATTTTTCAATATAAAGGTTATAATATTATAGGTAGTTACAAAGTTCGTCATCCAGTGGGCCAGTGGGCCATAAAGGTACAAATATTGGTATATTGAAATTTATTAGTAATTTTAGTCGACCTCGATGCTCTTCGGGTAAAGTGATCGCCTCAGTCCCAGATGTTTGTGGGTTCAAACCCAGCTAAAGGCCGACGGATTTTTTTAATGAGTGATACAAATTGGAAGCACAGTTTCCTTCTATAGGGAACTAGAGCCGTCGGTCCCGTGTCGATTGTGGCATGTAAAATAACCCGTAAAGTTATGTTAAAGTACCTTTCCCTGGCAAAATTAGTAGACCCTTCGCGCTCGCTCAAAGAAGTTATTTGTGGAAGGTGATGGAGTACCAACACATATCCTGAATTCCCCTATTATATGGGCTTCCGTTTAGCAGATAGTACAGGCGGCCCTAACCAGTAGAAGGTCTGAGTTCACGCCCAGCTCCGGATGAATATAAATTACATCAAATCAACCACTGGGTTGTTAACTTCAGAAGACGATAATTTTCATGTGAACTATATTCATTTCATTCAAAAAGAAAATGTTTAAACTTATGTAACTAAAATATAAGAAAATGAAAGCAAAAATTTTAGGAACGAGAATCAGTTTAACTAAGGTACCTTATCATCAAACGGATCCATCAAATTTATATATTTATTGGTCAATTTTAATGTTTGCTTTTTAAATGTGTGCCTTGTTTTTTAAATGGGTGTCTTGTTATTTTAATGTGTGCCTTGTTATTTTAGGGTGTGCCTTGTTATTTTAATGTGGGCCTTGTTATTTTAATTTGTGGCTTGTTATTTCAATGGGTGCGATGTTATTTTAATGTGGGCCTTGTTATTTTAAGGTGTTCCTTGTTATTTTAATGGGTTCCTTGTTATTTTAATGGGGCCTTGTGTATTTTAATGTGTGTTTGTTATTTTAATGTGGGCCTTGTTATTTTAGGGTGTGCCTTGTTATTTTAATGTGTGGCTTGTTATTTACAATGGGCGCCATGTTATTTTAATGTGTGCCTTGTTATTTTAATGGGGCCTTGTTATTTTAGGGGGTGTCTCGAGCGGAGAACCGCGCCTTGTTCTGGATCCTGATGATCCTGGCCATCCTGATTGTCCTGATAATTCTTCTCCTGCTTCTCTGCTGTCTATGCCCGAGCTGCCCACTTTACGTCATACCCAAGTATGCCCCAATATACTAATATAAACCTTCACTTGCTTTGGGGATATCCAGGCTCAATGGGAGGGTAGGTTCCAGGGGGTACATCGTACCCGGTCTCGGGGGTCTAATAGAGACCTGGGAATTTACTAGGATCTCAGAAAATGTTTTCATTTATTGAAGACTAGCATTCACATTTCTACTACTAGTACTAGCACTAAATTATTAGCATAGGTATACTAGTTTTGGTTTTATTTGCCGCCCCCCACCCCCAATTATTTAGATATCAAAGTATTAGTTATATTTTTTGTCTTATTTCTTATTTTCTTATATAGAATATTTTTTCTTAGACAGGATTAATGAAAAATGGAAGGGGGCCTGAAAAGCTTTGTACCCCCTGATAAAATGTATCACAGAGGCCCTGGGTTTATCAATTTGCAAAGGAGTCACGTATAAATACAGTCATGTATAAGAGTTATACAACCATACGGAAGAGAAACACTATCAGAGTCTGAGTTATGTCCACAGGGGCTATGAGATCTTCGTGCAAAAACACAACAGAATTTTAAGGTGGTGGAAATGTAGGTGACACGAGCTAAGATTTTTTTTTTTTTTGCAGTTTTTATAGCAAAACTTTTTTTGGCCGGAATAAATAAAATATTGCTCTAGTAAAGCATAGAGTTTAATTTTCTTCGTATTTGATATCACCAGTATCTATCATGAGCATATTCGCATTTGAGGAAGAGGAAAACTTGTCAAATTCCATGACATCCTCGACAGATATTAAAGAACTATTGAGGGTACCATGTAAAGAAATAATGTTTCTACTGGAAAATTATTTTATTTATTTTGACCAAACAAGTATTTTGCTATAAAAACTGCAAACATTTTGGCCTTTAATTCGTGATCCCTACATTAATGTAATTTCATCCACCCTGCTACCTCGCAAGGTTACCTTAATTAATTTATTTTAGCACCGTGTCTTACTATCTGTTTGGATTATACGCATATGCAATAATTACGCTAATGAGCTAAGGGTGAGGAAGGTTGCATTTAGAAGAAGTGTACTCACATTTGCGTAAAGAATGAAAAACCATTCTGGAAAAACCACCCTCATTATACCCAACCGGGATTTGAACCACAGTCTCCTAGTTATCGGCAATCTAGTTTAACATGCTAATGACGCCTTAGACCGTTCGGTCACCGCAGCGAGTACCTTAATTAATAAAACTATGTCACTATCCCACAGGATACAACATACTGAGCTAACTCGATATAATCCTGTTAATATTAAAGGTAATTATAATCTGGTTAAGGGAAGGGGGGAGTGTCGTGTTAAAGGAAAAGCAAAGCTTCGATTTTAAATATTTAATTTCTGACACAAATTTTAATGATATAGTTGCAGTTTGGTAATGAATCTATAGATATATATATATCCACATTGTTGGTCAGGGGGTCTAAGGTGCCAGACTCGCACTAAACTAGAGTGATAAGAGGAGATTGAGGTTTTAATTCTGACTGCGTGCAACAGGACTGGTTTTACAAATGTGATATATTATAGCGGTAGTACCATTGTAATCTAATGTGGATGCAACCCGCTTCAATGCCCGAATAGTCTAAGGCATCACTCTCAGTGATAGACCAGTCTGCTGAAGACGAGGAGATCAGGATTCAAATCCCAGTCAGGTCTACTGAGGGTGTATTTTCCTAAATTGTTTCCCCACTCTCACTTCATGTAAATGCAGATATATTTCCTATGAATATAGCCTCCCTAAAACTATTAGCGTAATTAGTAGTCTACATAAGTACACGGATCTAAAAAAAAGTAAACTTACCTATGTGTTAAAACGTATGTAGCAAAAAAAAAAATATATATATATATATATAACAGCCTATGTGTGTAGTAATGTGAGTTGTCTCTTTAGAATTATTATAATATGATATAAATATTATTTCTTTATTTTGTTCAGATAGAGATTGCATGAATGGCCAGTGAGGAGCTATTTTCCGTAGAATTTTCCTCAAATATTTGAGCTTTCCTCTGTATTCTACTGTGTGTTTGATCTGCGCACGCTGCTAAAGGAAAACTTCAAGGGTGAGTTCTGAAGAGAATGTTCAACTAGTTCTGAAAGATGAAGGACCTGGGATGCAGACAAAAGCTGTTCAAGGTAAAAAATATATAAAAAAATTAGTGTTTATTTGCATTTGTTTATTGTTTTGTATAAAAAAATATTTCCATATATGGATATTGATAATATTTTTTCCATTTAAATGAGGATATTTTTTTCTAGGGATCGTATTTTTTTATTTTAATCTGACGTGATTTTGTGAGCCATTGGGTGTATTCTTTTTCATGGTCAACCCTAATACATCAAGTATATTTTAAATGAGTTCTTACATTATTTACAAAAATAAATAGACTAACTAGAATATACAATTCTTACTACACTAGTGTATGTCCATAGTTCTCAAATGTCACCCCTTAAACACGGTGACTTTGAATAATTTAAAGCGTTAAAATTTTGACCAGACAAATATTATACCATCTGGATTTACTTTTAAGGGAAGACTTAAGACGTTAATAGTTTTGATTTAATAAATGATTGACTCAACTATATTAGAGAACATTTTGGGGGGCGTAATGAAAGTTTTCTTAATTCTTTATGCATAATTATTTTTATAATATATTACAAATATGGTCTGGCTCGAGAATGAAAATTGTATTGTGCTCACAGCCGAGTGGATGGGTCACAGAAGAGAAGCTTGGAGTGCAGATAATAGAGAGCAGCAGTGGCGCTTTAACCACCGTAACAACCCTCACAAGAACAGGAAGGAATGTGTTGGAGTGGAGGGTGGTGCTATATTGGACGAACGCCGAGGAGGCCAAGAAGTGACAGGCGCAGCTGCGGCAAACACACTCAGCAGTAGGGGGTCTCTGCAAGAAGGACCCGCGATCATATACAGCCGGGAACTTCAACATCTCCAGCAGAGGTACAACCACAACAGGGAGGTGTATGTGGAGGATCTGGAGGGTGGCGAATACCATTCCTCGGGCCAGATATTAGACATCAACCAGGCCAGGGCACGTGGAAAGTACAGTGAAGACTCGCATCAATTTCATAAAGCCAGGTATGGCGGCAGAGAAGACAACGCTCACAGGTTCAAGGTCAAAGATAGGGATACCCATGAACAGGAAGAACCGCGGTTACGACATGAAAGGGCCCGCGGTAGGGATGCCAATGTCGAGGATGATCCAGATACTGACTCTATGCGTCAACACGAGGCTGATAGAGGTTCGGATTTAGGCAAGGGAAGAATACAGGGAGAATACAGAGGGAATAGAGGGGAATATCGCATTGTCATCCAGAGGAACAACAACGGCGATGAAGAGGAGCAGGAGGTAGAGCTAGTTGATGAGAAAGAAATAAGTCCCGAATCTAGAAGAGAACAATTTTTCATTCGTGACGGTAATGCAGAGATTCTGCGGTTAGTGACCCGTGGAAGATCAAGAGAGGATCATCAATACATACCAACCGACCAGGTCAGTGATACCAGACAGCAACAAAGGCCATTTACCTTAGTGCCTGTGCAACAAAACGAAACACAACAACAACAACAACAACAACAGCAACACGTCAAAATAGAGAACGGTAAGGATATATTGATGCAGAGATTTATAGACGACCAGAGACACAACACCGAGGATCAGACACCTGTGACTAAGGTGGTAGATGATATTCAAATTACAAGTGATAATGTGACAACGACGTTTAACAGTGTTCAACAACAAGATGAGCTCATAAAAAGGTTGCTGGAAGAAGAGGAAGCTCGGATGAATAACATGAGACTGTTGAGTGAGGCACTGGCTCAGCACCGGGAGCAGGAGGCGCCGATTTTAGCCCCAGTGGAACAACATGAGACACAGAGTCTGCCCGGGCAGACCACTATGGCCACCCAGACTGACGTTGATACAAGCACACAGACAGAGCCACTCCATCTCATGAGACCACCTCGTCGGCGAACTCGAAGTGACAACGATGACTCCTTTACTGAGGGTGAAGATAAAGAAGGTGATGATGATAACGAGAGAGACGAAACCATATTTGCACCCGTGGAAGGATCAGTTGTGCCGTGGGTGAAGCGCCAGAAAAATAAGAAAAGAAAGCATTCCCGATATAGAAGTGATCTTAAGTATAAGAGTTTAGGAGGAAGTTTTGGTAAAAGTTGTGTAAGCACTATGAAGAGGCACAAGATCAAGACACCCATAATGGAGGAGACAGAAAGTGCTCTTGAAGCTGCGGAGAAAAGCGCTTCGAATGGTAAAAATCAGAAAACTGGAAACTACTCCGAGAACAAATCAAGTATGTTGAGGCAAAGAAATAACAAGGTAAAACTTGTAAATGTGGAAGTGAGTTCCGTTAAAAAAAAGAGACGGGAGAAACACACAGATGAAATAGAAGAGGAGACGCCATCAGACTCTCTTGAAGAGAGACCAAATAAAAAAAATTCTCTACAAAAAAGGGAAAGTCATCATGGCGTGCTCACGGAATCTTCAACTGATGGTTCCAGGCATGAGGTTACAGACTTAACTGTCAGATCCTCGAGGGAAAGGAGTAGACGATCACAAAGTAGTGGGCGCGATGATCACCCTAGACCAGTGGATAGATCTCGAATTAGCGATCCTTCATCTCACCAAGAAAGTCCCGAAATATCAATAAAACATTCAAGAAACTATCAAAAAATAAGACACGAAAGTCTCGATAGAAAAGATGTCCGGGAAGGAGTAAAAGTTCATGACAGTCCTAAGAGAAGATCCAGAGATGGCTCAATAAAAAGAGAGTCAAACCTTGGCGATACCATCGATCACAGGCGTTCAAGATATGACATAGAATTCGAAGACAGTTCAGAAATAGAAGTGAAACGAGGTTCACGACAGAGAGAGGGCAGTCATGATAGATACAATGAGGAGTTAGCAGAAAAAAGTATTGGAACAAGAGTAAGAAAACAGTCCAGACAAAAAAATCTTATACAAAACGAGATGTATGATGAATGTACTTTCCAGCATGGTGAATATGTTGAAAATAGTCCTAATAGAAAAATAAAGCAACCATTTCAACAAAAATATTTTTCTCGAGATGATACTTATGAAAATAAAACTGAATCCCGTGATTTAAGAAATCAAGAAAATACAGAAAACAGAATCAGACAGCGATCAAATGAAAGAGATTATTCAAGGAATTATGATTATGAAGAGGAAACGTCCCACTACGAACCAATATTTCAAGACATTCCTGAAAGAAGGATGAGAAAACACTCAACAAGGGCTCAATTGACACCAGAAGAAAGTCCAGAGAGAGGAACTGCACGTGGGAGAGATTCAAATAAAAATACACGTGACCAGTTTACTAGTGAAGATAGCTCAGAAAGAAGATATTCACATGTTGAAAACGAATCAAGAAATCAGATAAAAAGATCCCATAGACAAGTTAGTCCAGAAAGAAGGAATGCGCTGGATGAAGATTCATTGAGAAGTCCAGAAAAGAGAGATTTTGGCAAGTCTACCAGGAAATATAATTCAAAGGAAATAAATGAACGTGGTGAAGATTCAACCAGAGGAAGTCCAGAAAAAAGGGCACTTAGTCAGTCTATTAGGGAAGATAGATCACAAACAAGGAATGTACGTGATGATAATTCTCATAAAAGAAGTCAAGAGAGAAGGACATATGGTAATACTATAATCGAAAATAGTCTAGATAGAAGAAATATATTGGATGAAAATTCTTTTCAAGAAAGAACCGAGCATATAGTGAAGAAGCAGTCAACTACAAAATATTCCACTCCGGAAGATAGCCTTGAAAGAGAAACCTCACATAGAGGGGTTTCTTACCAAGACGATTCTGAGAGAATGCCAAAGGAACGTTTCAACAAAATAGGCTCAAAATCAAACGTGAATACTGGATACAATAGAAAGGACTCAGAAAATTACAGTGAAAGTCCAGAAATAAATGAATCAGATCACCCTCTTCAGAAACATGATGCCAGACAATATAGTGTCGACAAAAAGTCCCTTAGTCTAGAAAGGAAAAACGAATATTCCAATCAGACTCATTCATACAGGTATGAACATGCTGATAATGAATCTTTAAACGTGAGTACAGAGAGGAGAACCAATGAATATTCCGGCAAAAGACAATCGTCCCAACGTGAGCCTTCGCCTGCTTTCACTAACGATTCTTTAGAACAACCTACTAAGAGAGAAACATCTCGTGAAGTGAAACGAGAAAAAACTAGACAGAACAAATCTCCACCTCAGGTAGAAATAAAGGTACCAAAGCAAGTGGATAAAAAAGCCACTTTGACTGCTAATGTAAGTTCTGGACGTCCCTCAGCTTTAAGTATCAAGGACGCAGAACGGAGAAAAAGAGACAGACAGTCTCTTTCAGAGTCTGAACACACTCAAAAAGTAGTTCCTCAGAAACAGTTAGATAAGAGAGTTCGGGCAAAGTCGATGACACAGATGAGCAATCAGCTAGAGGAGCCTTTAACCCGCAGGCACACATCACTGCCGACCAAAGGAAACAGAGAAAACTCTAAGACATCATCTAGGTATATGGGTTGGTACAAGAACAAAAAAGAAGAGAAAGAAAGGCAGGAAAGAGAAGAGGATGAGAAGAAAAGAGATGAAGAAAAGAAATTAGAGGAAAATAGACTGAAAACAATGCGGGTCATGAAGAACGTGGTGCAATTAGAAAAGGACTTCAAGCGAAAAGGGAATGATATCAAAGTCAAAGTCACAACTGCAGACGATATCGGGAAAGAAGGCAAGAGAGTGGTAGTCTCAGAGGAGAAAGTGGGAGAGTTTCACATATTAAAAGTTTCTGGTTTCGAGGATGACCTGGACTCTGGTATTGCCATGTCCTCTCTGACGGCCCCTGGTGTCTGCATTAAAAAGAAGAATCAACAGTTACTGGAGAAGAAGAGTGTTTTCACAATAGCTTATGACGACGTGCAGACCAAACAGCTGAGACCTGACAGCACATCGCCACAGTACTGACAACGGGATATAAAAACACGAACATGTAAATAGAAAGGTTTCTAGTAGGGAAATATCCCTGGAACGCTGATTTAAAAATAATAAGGGTGGCCCCACAATTTTAAAAGAGATAGAAAAATTCGTGATTTAATGTTTAAAAAAATCAAAATACTTTATTTGCTATAAATAATTATGTTTTGAATGTACATAAAATTAACCTGAAACCACACCATTCAACCAAGAGCCTACATTGCATATTGAGAAAGTAGCTCAATAATATATTATTTTTTATACATTAATTGATTCATCTAATATTTGTATTGGTTTAAGTGTAACTAAATTATCAAGAGTAATAACTTTAAATATATATTGTGGTTTTGTATCAACATGTTTTAAATGATATTATTAAACTGTAATAGTTAATAATAATATATAGAAATGACATCTGTATATATGAATAAAAAACAAAACATTTTTATTTTGAAATGTTGTGACTTATTTAATACTGCCTCACATCATCCTCCTCAGTTTTTTTATTCTTTATTGTATTACCAGGATTAAAGGTTATGAAAAAAGTGATATTAATTAATTAATTAATTAATTACTAATATGTTATCGAGTAAAGTAAGTACCTTGTATAGTTTTTACTAGGGTTCTATATGTACTATATTACTATGTTACTAAATCTATATAAAGTTTTATGATACTGGAAAAATCAATCTTTCAACAGTTTCACGAATATTTATTTTATTTTAATGTGCTACCAACTTTAAAAAAAGTAATTGCATATGCAGTTTTTCAATAGAATATAGGGCACACGAAATTTTATATACATTTAAACATACAAACAAACACGAAAAGTTAAGGTTTAGAAGCCTATTCCAATGTTTATGAGTAAATTTCCCTAATTTATATTATTACATATACAAATATGTAAGTTATACTACAAAGTAAAACTAT
>CABEEJ010002157.1:28984-44058 GCA_901482245.1 Timema douglasi
CCCCCCCCCGAAATTATTGGATAGATACGGCCTGGTGCCATATAACTGTTTTCTCTCTTCTAACTTCTTATATATACAATATATAATCAAGGATGTTTGAGGTTATGACCCAAAATGTCGCATTTATAGACATAATTCCCATGTACACTAATAAATAGCTTGATATAAGATCTTCCAGTTCCACTAACTAAACTTTTCTAATGAGCTCGATTATTTTTGTAAATTTCTTTGAGCTCATGTGAAGGAAGTTTCATTTTATTATACACGTTTTAACACGAGATATATTTAGCAGTCTTTCCTTATTTTATAGGGTGGGGATGATGAGGTTACTAAATAGAAATGCATTCGCATTAATTTTAAAAGAGAGAACGCAATTATAAATAATTTGTGGAAAACCAAACCCCGATGAACGAAACCGGGAGCCTAATCTCGAGCTATCTGTCACCGGTGAGCTTGATGCCTTAGACCGTGTGTCCACCAGTACGTGTATAAATTAAATTTTTAGCTTAGGTAACAAGATGAATATTTTTCAATTTAAAGAATATTATATTAAAATGCGGCTATAGCCGTACTTAATTATAATAAATAACATGATACAGATTTATTACGCGTTACATGGGGGAAACTATTTACATTTTGTTGTACGCATTTATGTTTTTTTTATATAAAGAAAACGTGTTTGTTCCTTTATTGCGAAATAGTTTTCTACACAATTTTATGGAAAAAAAATTTTTAAATATTTTTTAAAATCAATAATTTCTTTGTTTACAATACCCAAGATTTATATTTTTATAAAATATGTAAAATACCAAGCTTAATATTTATTTGGATCCATTCAATTCAGATCCTTTTAGTTCATCATCTATCAAATACTTTTATAAGCTTCTTATAATTACTCAATTATTCAATATTTATTAAGTCAAGATTAATCAATCTGAAAAGACTTGAGGTTGTATATGTACGGGTCAATGGCAAATTATAAAAACATCTCCAAGACTTGCTGCAAATTCTGATATCCTGATACTGTGGACCCTATATGTTGCAAGCTACGTAGTTATTTTACTGAGGAAGTAAGTAAGTAATAAGTAAAAGCTACAGACAGATAAGATGGGTTTGTTGTGTCTGTTATAGATTTAAGTTAGTTTATAGGTCGTGTGATGATATAATCAGTTGCTTTAGAAAGTGCACGTTAAATACCTCACATAAATAAAAAACAAAAAATATTCAAAGGCCATTGGACCATACATATTAGGTCGAATATGCCAGAAATGTTGATATTAAGTTTAAACTTTTTGTAACCACGTTAGTTCAGGCTCTTTCTATGTCTCCACTAATGGAATGAGAAAAGTAGAATTGAGATGAAATGTATCCGCACTTGTATGCAGGGGGAGTGGGGAAACAATTTAGGAAACCAACACCCTCAAGTTCACTCGATCGGGACTATATTACCGGTCTCTATGTCATAGGAATATAGGAATATAGTCTCTTGCAAGCGTTGCGCGTTAAAGGTTAGACAGACACATGTGAAGATCAATGCATTTTATATCTACAGTTTCTTTACCGTTGACATAAAATATTTTTATATTTTCTAAATCTACAGTTGTACCAACATTCAACTATTTCATCCCGACACGACAATCACAAAATATCCCTTTTAAAACACACTGTTCAATTACTTCAATAAACAAGGAGAGGTGCCATTTGGCTCTTTTGTCTACCACTTTTCCAATTTTAGTATTATATTTTACTTTCCTATCAAGAGAAAGTATCAAGGAAAATTTTCAGCCTCGAGATTATGATGAAAGTTTATTTTTATTTTGACTCCAGCCCTCAAATTAAGTGTAGTTAAATGATGATTGATTTTTTTAAATTCCAATCTTTTCAAAAATGGTTCTAAAAATTTTGTTTAAAATGAATAGCTAGGAAGGGTTTGACCTCCCAAATAACAGTATATAAGTTACTTGGTTTTTGGTAAAAATTTGTTAAAGGGTAATTTAGTGATGAAGGATTTATGAAAAATTGAAATATTTTAAAAGTGGCTCCAACGATTTTGTTTTAGTGTAGACATATAATTGGGGAGTGTTTGACATGAAAAATAAAACTGTGTACTTGTTTTTGGGAAGGACATTTTTTTAAAGAGTAGTTTATTTATGACTTTTTTTTAAATTGAATATTAAAAAATCTGTCTTTAGAGATTTGGTTGAAAATGGGTATCTGTTAAGTTGCTTACATTATAGATAATTTTATCTATCTATTTTTAATCAGTTTATATTGGTTTACTAATAATTGCTTTATTTTTAAAATAGCTCTAACGATTTTGTTCAAAATTGATATCGGAGGACGATTTTACATGATTAATAATAATGTGTCCTTATTTTTTTAAAGTAAAGTTATATAAATCATAGAACGTTTGAAGATTTTTAAAATTGACCTTGAAGATTGAGTTTAAAATGGGTATCTGGAATTAGTTTTTCATGATAAATAAGAGTTTGTTTTTATTTTTTTAAAGTACCAAGAATTTATTTTTGAAATTTTAAAATTTGTTTGAATATATTTGAACAATTTGGTTTAAAATCCATACTATGCGAAGAGTTTTTATTGCTATTAACAAAATGATGTGATTGTTTTTATGAGTAAAACTTAATCAAATGTAGTTAACTAAAAACCTATTTTTGAAAATTGTTTTACAAACTAGAATACACACACATGAGAAAATTCATACGGGCAATTGTGTCGTATCATTTAGTTAATCATTTATTTAAACTACTGGTCTCGCCCAGAAAAAAAAAATAGCCTTAGACCCTACCTATACTTCTAAAATAAACATTGTTGAGGAACATCTCAAACTATTTAATCTTTGTATAACTTCCAAGTAAGCTAAACAATACAAAAATATGTTAAAATTATTGTCAATAAGATAGTGAAAATCCTGTGAAACGTTCCTAAAAAAAAGTTGGTTATTTCCCGTGTATGTTTGTTTCCCTCATGATGGTTACCTGAGGTTATGTTGCCTTGATACTACCTGCGTAAAAGTGCTGTTGCACGACTAAGAAATTAAAGAAAAGGAATGAATGTATCGATCGATCATCGCATTTAAAATATTTATTTCAGGAGTATTTTTTTTTTTTGCACAATAAAATGTGATTATGAATTATATGGGAGATATGCTTTAATGCTACTGTGCCGCTACGGATACTACAAATAATAATAATAATAATAATAATAATAAATTCTTAAAGTATTTATTTATTAGTACCATCAATAGAAAATCTATATTTTTTAAATTATAAATTATGCGTTTTGGAAAATATTGTACGCTCATAAAAAAAATGTATGGAACATTGTATGACATGTATTATTTATTAGAAATAATAATAAACATTTTTTAAAACAGTACGAGCTGATTGTGTAAATTACTACTAATTATATATAACATCTAATACATCTACAAGGACAGAATTAAATTTATTGCAAACATTCTAGGAATTCTTTATCACACCTTTCAAAATTAAGTACTTAAGACAATTAAATCTTCTTTGTCACGTTAAAAAGAATAAAATAAATTACGATCATTTTTGTTTCTATGAAATTATTCAATATAGTGTATTGTGTGATATGATAAACAAATTAAAATTTTCATGAAACTAATCATACTATTTAAATAATCTAATATTGTAGGTACATAATTTATGAAAATTCAATTTATTCTTATAAAAGCATAGGTACAGTTATATATAAAATAAAAGTAATACTGCAGTTAAGAAAAAAAAACGTACACTTTCTAAACACATCAACTTTAACAGCGACTTACAAATTACTTAACTTAAAGAGTACGCTACGACCCATAAATATAACACACGTCTAGGTATTTTTTTAATTGAAAAGCGGAACAAAAGTTATCAAACTGTTAGCCTAAATATTGTGAGTACTATCGAGAATAGACTCAAGGACTTGTATAGAGACCCTTAGCCACGGAGTCGTTCAAAAACATAGAATTTAAATATTATAAAGGTATAATAAAAATCAAATATATGAAATATATGTATGAGATACACCAGTAGCTTGAGAGGGGCTCGAGCTCCCCTTCCGTAGTATGGGGATTCCCCGAGATCTACGCAGATTTCAAGAAAAATAAATGGGGGAAGGGGGTATGCAATTAAATGTGACCGCCGTATAGATCTTGGCTAATATTGTTAAGTGTTTTACAAAATAATATGAGGATATAAACATTAATCTATTATAAAAAAAGGCGGGTTTTGTGACTGTATGTTATGGCTAAGCCAACTTTAATTTAGGCCTATTTATTTATTATTATGTTATATTATCACATTTATAATACTAAAAATATAAATGATCAAGTTAACGAATACCAATAAAAACGTTACAAAAAAGCTTCTAGGGGTGTGTATAAGGGTAAAAAAAATTTGCCTCCGGCGGTTGGGGATATACCTCCCCCCAAACCCACTTGAACCCTTCCTACTTCACAATCCTGCGTACGCTACTGGTATACACACAAAAAACAAATGTATTTTTTTGTATAAAATGTTATATTCTTAAGCCAAATATGGCAATTATGTTTGTTCTACGTTTGAAGTATTGTGTACATACAGGGTTTTTTTTAACTCAAAATACGATACAAGGTTTTATGGGCCAAAAGTAAACAACAAGTATACTAAGAGCACATACATATGGAGAAGGTCATTGCCACGCAACCACGCAATGTTTGTCGAAAATGGTTGTATATGGAATATAAACACAACACACTGGATAATAAGAATACAGAGCTTATCTCCAGTTTCCCCCGTGAGAGTGGAGGGGATAGCCGAGGACTTTAATTCTAGGCCAATGGAGAAAGATCAGCATTACAATAATATACTGTTGGTTTACTGAACACTCAAATGTATAATGTAGAAGCATAAAAAAAAGTTTTACATTAAATATATTAATTAGAAAGCTTCTCAAATATACAAAATTATTTTAGAATAGCATATTATGCCAACTTATGGCAAGCATATTAGTTTCAAAACAGGTAAAAAAAACCTTAATATTATTATAAATCATAGATTCTAGAGTGCTTGTCCCAGGCCTCCACCGTGGTTCGGATTCCACGTTAAACTGTAGGTCCTTCATTTCATCTCACAATCACCCTACCATTACACATTAGATGTAAGTGCGTATAATCCGAACGGGTAGTAAGACGCGGTGATAATAATAATAATAATAATAATAGCGTGCTTGTCAGCTAGATCAATACTAGAGGGCTAGGCCTATCCGGTGGTCCTGGTTTCTAACCTCGCCACTTGGTTTTATTATTCATGGTTGTATACACTTTCTTGAGAATAATCCATTTGTGTGAAGTTCATCTACGTCATTCTATTTTCTAAGATTAGTTAGTACAAGCTACCTATAGCCCGAATTGGCACGGGGCTACCATGGGCTTAAAGACGGGGGATTGGAGGGGTCCGGCCCCCCTTTTGACTTTGATGGATCCCAGCTAGAGAGCTAAAATTATAGTAACATTTTTTATTGGACCCTCCTAGACAAATTAGCTTCGTACGCATTTGGGGGTTACACCATTACACGTAACGTTAAAATAAGTAATTTTGGTGGGTACATTATTTTCGTGTGTAAATGTATTGTTTATTTATTATTTGAACTAAATATTTTACGGTAAGATATTTTCACCTTTGGTCCGGTCGTTTGGCCAAAGTAACAAAATAGCCCACCTGTTATTTCCAAATAGAGTACTCTGTGTAGGCCTATACCTAGCTTGAATGAAATCGGAAGCAATAATGTGTTAATAATTTGTTGTTTCGTTTGAAAGTCCTTTAATTATGTATATCGAGTTTGGTTAAAATCGAGTGAAATTACCTATTTGTCTTAAGTTTTTTTGTCTTCAAATTTGTGAACACCCTTGGCATAGTAAAAAATATAATTATGCACCTCAAAAATACAATCAAGTTATTCGTGTACAAAGCTTAGTTTACAAAAAAGCTTTTTTAAAATCATTTAAATTATTCTTATATTATTAGGAGTGGAACACATTAATAGATACATACGAGCGTATTTTTTTTAAAGTGTTTTATAAATTAATCGATTAACAAATAGCTTAGAAAGAACACTTAAAATATAAAATCAAGTACATTTAAAACTATGTATTTTTGATTAATAGTGTAGGGCCTATATTTTATGCAATGACAACAGTGAAATTTTAATTTCTGTACGGTATTCAAGATAAGGTCCTTTGCATTATCGCTGTTCATCGCTAACCGTCCTCTCTACACCTTCACTGCATCTCGCGCCAAATAATCTACCTCTTCAAGTATCTTGTTTCCCTGGTATCCAGCGTTTCCAGCACCGCTCATCTTGTTTGACGTCGTCATGACAAAACCAGATTATTTATATCATCTCGAAGCACACACACTTTTCCTTCTCTCAATAATCTAAGTCACATTTTTAAAAGAATGAATTTTGCTCTCATTTTCAACGAATAGTTTCTTCGGGCTACACAATCATTTCGAATCGAGTCTGACTGACTCAATGCTAATGAAATTTTGCCGAATTCTGATCAATTATTATGAAATTTTAACCTCTTTCTTGAAAATCTTGTAATTTGTCACTTTTCCTTATCTTATATGGTTCCTTCATTTTTTTTTTATGAAAACAAGTTCCAATAAAATCAATGCGAATCAATACAATAGCAATATCGTAAAGGGATTCGAACTGATTCGGCCGGTATGAGGATAGCATGAGAATCCAGCAGGTCAATGCACGTGATAACCAAGAAAAATCTACTCTCCACCATTGCTATGTGTTCCTAGTACGGACTTTATTCATAATATATTTCGGGGACCTTTCCCAATCGTTATGCAGTATTTTTATTAATATATTTTATTTTATACAACAAATATTTTCATTTCATTTTATTTTTGACGTGAGAAAGGGTAGTCTTATTACTTAGGCATTGCAAAATTCATCGTTCTCCACGTGACTTTCGTATTTTTTCCCTCTCTTTCGGATATCACATTAAACGAATGACTTTTTTTTGTTGTCGAAAACTGGACTGATCGATAGTGGCGCATTTCACTGTTTCCATTCTTGGCGAGGAGAGAGCGCACATGCCTTGTCGTTCATTGGCCAGACCATTTTAAGAGAGAGAACCAATGGCGCACTAGAACGGCAATTTCACGAAATCTGCTACCAGGATAACATCAGACAAAGGAGGTCACATTTCTACTTTTAAACAAACTTTATTTATTTAGTACATCTGGTTGAAATGATAATAATCAACCTAGGGGCGTGGCCAAAAATGTATTATGTGTAGAGGGCTTAAAAATGACTAAAGCTTAAATTCAAGACAACTTGGGGACGCTTCGATAAATTGTTTGGTAGTCTTCATCATTGGATTGACTTAAATTAATGCTATTTTAACATTTCAGCATAACCTGCATCAAGGGGTACGCGGTTTAAATCGTCTGGCAGTAAGATATAGTTTGGTACACTGGTACCGGGAGGCTGTGGTTCGAATCCCGGCTGGGTACTCTAAAAAAGTGTCTTCTAAAATAGATTCCTACTCTCACTACGCGCAAATGAGGGAGCATTTCCTCTAAATTATACCTTCGCTATTCCTTACCTCTTTAGTGCCCATTAAAATGAAAGCCCGAACGGATAATAAGACTAGGTGCTTATGGAAAATAGTAAATAAATATAAGAATTAAGTTAAACCTGATTATTCTAGAAAGTGTGCTGATTGTGTCGGTATACATTTTTTTAAGTGGGAGCGTGAGGGGAGGGGGTACGGTTAATATATATATATATGTGTGTGTGTGTGTGTGTGTGTGTGTGTGTGTGTGTGTGTGTGTGTGTGTGTGAAGGGGTAGTTGAGATACATAGGTTTTTATTTCTACCATCGTGTTTTACTTTCTGTTCAGGTTATGCACATACAGGTTTTGTACGTACACAATAATAATTATTATTACTCTAATGAAGTAGGTATGAGGAAGGAATCATTTTGGAGGTAATCTGCCTGCATTTGCGTGGAAGGAAAGTGGGAGACTATTTAAGAAAATAAACAACCTCAGTACACCCTATTGTGAGAGTAGCGCCTTAAATCATGCGGCCACTGAAGTGGGTTGGGATGCATATTAATAAGTTAAATGTACCAAATTAAATGTTATCAATGAATATTATAAGAAATAAAGCTTGATAGAATATGACATTCTGTATGTAAATTGTCAAAAGAGTTGTTTAGATATTGAATAATTCGTTGAATCATTTCTTATTAAAAAAAATAGTACGTCTACTGTATGTGGAACTTCCAATTTTAGTATTATTATTATTATTATTATTATTATTATTATTATTATTAGCACCGCGTCTTACTACCCGTTCGGGTTATACGCACTTACGCTAATGTGTAATGGTAGGGTGATTGTGAGATGGAATGGAGGACCTTCAGTTTAACGTGGAATCCGAACCACGGTGGAAGCCTGGCATTCCTCACATTCACAAGTTGTGGTTAATACACGTCTTGTCAGAGGTGAAGGAAGGGTTTGGTAATCAAATAAATCTGTGCCGGGACCGAGGATTGAACCCTGGCCGCCAGCACAGAAGTCTGAAACCTTACCCCTAGACCACCAGGTCACCAACTTCCAATTTTACGAGACTATCAATTCCAAGGGGAGTCCAACCATTTTCAAGGGATGGGTCAGACACCCTCACTGATCCCTTTCCCCGATGACCCAACCTACGTCCTACGATAATA
Organism: Timema douglasi; assembly: GCA_901482245.1. Taxonomy (NCBI): domain Eukaryota; kingdom Metazoa; phylum Arthropoda; class Insecta; order Phasmatodea; family Timematidae; genus Timema; species Timema douglasi. The sequence goes on from CABEEJ010002157.1 coordinate 37,749, forward strand.
ATAGATTAATGCTTCTTACACCTCCATGCATAAATTGACCAAGAGAGATTTATTTTTGCATGACTAAACTTACTATATAGTATTTATTTATTTTTCTACTTGTTTTCAGTTTACCTCCTTTTAAAAATTAATTTACTTTTGTTAGGATGGTACATCTGATAGATTATGTTCTCCCACGGCTTTTGCCTTTTGGTCGCCACTCGCCAGTTCGTCAAATGGTTGGTCTATCAATATGGCTGGATCAAAATAGTCAAGTACACTTGACTTGATGATTTTACACTTACCACGCACTTGAGATGGAAAACTTCAACAAACTATTTGAACCGCAAACTATCCTTTGCACATCCTTGAGTCTGCAGTGCTGCTTCCTACCAAAGATCCTAGAAACTATTTTAAACGACATCGATAAGCAGGGCCGGATTTAAAGAGGGGCGATCGCCCCGTGGCCCCCACAGAAAGGGGCCCCCCACAAACCCCCGAAAGAAAGAAAAAAAATAATAACTTTAATTTTCTATTGTTTTTATTATTTTCTTGTTTGTGTCTTAACATGTTATTCCTGCGCGAAATAATTAGGTATGGACAAATTAATGTGTGTACAGCTTAAATAAAAAAAAGAAAAGAAAAATCCTACCGACACTTAAAAGTTTTACTAGGAAAGTCCCCGTTGATCATTTACAATTTTTACGAGCCAACTCTAAATACATTGGCGTCCTTTTCGGCGCGCGGTAGCGGTTCCTCTCAAAGTGTTCCCACAAACTGGTGTAAGCGGAAAACATTAGTCCAGGACATTATGAGTGCAAGAAGGACTCTGGTGCAGAATCGGCACGCACTCAAAAGAACGGCATCTCGTGTGGTAGAAGGGAGCGCGAGTAATTTTACAGTTTTTATAGCATTACTTTTTTTGGGCCAAAATAAATCATATATTTCTCCAGTATCAACATAGAGTTTAGTTTTCTACACATGCTAATATCAACAGATCTTGAATAGCTGTCAAGGATGTCCTGGAATTTTGTCAAAACCTTTTTCCTTTATTTAAAAAGTTTTGACAAAATCCCAGGACATTATTGACAAATATTCAAGATCTGTTGATATTATCAGGTGCAGAAAACTAAACTCTATGTTGATACTGGAGAAATATTTGATTTCTTTTTTCCAAACAATTTATATCCTATAAAAACTGTAAAAATACTTGCGCTCCCTTCTGCCGCACCTTAAAAGTGGTCTAATAATCTCAATGTTGTGTAGAAAATTCTCGTTCAAGGATATTAGTGCTACTTTATTCAACCTTTCACACTTTAAGGACCACCACGCACTGCCGCTGAGATCACCGGCGACTCGCTCAGCGACCAAGGAGACGACCGGCCACGTCAGTAATTGGCCAACTGGTCCCTGCACGCCGCTCGCTATCCGAGTGCGCGCTGACCCATTTACCACAAGCGTTCTCGCCGGTCGCTGGTAGTGCGGCTGGTCGCCCAGTGCGTGGTGGCCCTTAGTTATTTACCAAAGCCTTCACCGCATACACACCAGTGTTTTTTAAATCCTATCTTCAGTGGCGGATTTAAAAAGTTTGCGCCCCTAGGTACAATTATAATATGCGCCCCCTCCCCTCCTCCGATTTTTTCAAGGGTTTTAGGAGGTTTCGGAGGAAAGAGATATTGGAGGGAGGGGGTGGGGTGGGGGGCGGAGGTTAGTTTTCGAGAAAAGATTTCAACGAAAGAAAATCTGGCATGTACAGTAGCCCCATGGTTTCTTTGGTGCTGACTGACAGCTCACAGCTGACTTCTGACAGTCAACATTTAGATATATACCTAGATTTGGACTGTAAGAAGTGACAGCTAATAAACACATGTTTTTGCAGATCATATGGTTTGGCGTAGGGATACATAATTTGGGCTGGTAACTTTTCAAAGCCATCAGCTGTCAGTCAGCACCAAAGAAGCCACAGGGCTACTGTACATGCCCTACAGTAGCTTGAGTTAACATTATGAAGAAGGGGAGACTGACGTAAGTTACAAAGTAATAGCAAAGTACAGTTATTTAAAAAGAAATAGTCATTCTGACTTTAGCTTGAATTATTTCGATAATGTTAGTCAATAATTTTTAGGGGGCGGCCAGACTGAGCGCGCGAGCGAATAAAATATAAAATAGAACACATTGGTTGTAATCGGAGGTGGCCACACTGGAGCGAGCGACTGAGCGCGGGCGCTTGAAAGATATAACTGTTTCTATTTTTCAAGCGCGCGCGCTCGACCCGGTACAGTCTAGTTTACAGGCGCTAGGCAATATTATTGTATGTTGGTTCATTGAGTGCTGGGAAACTTCTCATTTTGACATGATATTTGACTTTTTTCTATCAGTGATAGATTTAACACACTTGCTATTAATGGCCTAATTTAATTGGTAAGACCATAAATATATGTAAGCCCGATATGTTACAATACTTCAATATTATAATCAAAGTAGGCCTTTACAAATAATAATCACCATTAGTTTGGAGAGTATGAAAAAACCACAACAATAAATAAGTTTTAAGAATCACCTTCAGTTCACTGAGCCTTCGAACCTTTACCTCCCAGTCAAAAGCTATGGAGTGCAACGCACCATTCCGCCACTGGTGCGGCGAATCTGATTTTAAAGCACTTCAGTACATTAAAAATATTAGCAATGTTACCGAATCGTCTCGTCACTGGCTACTTGACCTCCCCCCCGCAAAAAAAAATTACGTCACGGAAGGAAGTGGATGCTACGTGGGTTTGCTTGCGTCATCTTAGGTTAAAAGGTGGAGCGATAGTGTACTCGGGATCACACAACTGGTCCACTAAGCATTCACTACGTTCTCGCATACCGTCCTAGGTGTTTCTAAGTATTCAGAGGGTGCGTGTTTATACTTTATAGATTAGTGAACATGGTGAAGGTGAATAAAGAGGGCATTATTATCGAGGTTCAGTCAAGACCAGCTTTGTGGAGGGAGGACCATGCGAATTTCAGAAGATGGGATCTTACAGACAAACTTTGGGAAGAAGTGGCCATTTCTTGTAATATATTGATTGGTAAGTACCTAATAAGTAGTAAGGAACTAAAAAAACGTGTCTCCAAGAAAATAATTGTATTAAAAAGTTTTTTATTTACTCATTCAAAGACATAATCATACTGCAGATCTGAATCAACCGTATATGTGAATACTGTACCTCTGCTAATTACGCGCTCGCTCGCTCGCCAGTTTAGCCACCCAGTCGTTCACTCGCTCGCTCGCTCGCACGCTTGTCAGTCTGGCTGAACCCTTAAACGTAATTATTAAAAACAGAATATTAAAATAAAAATAATGCTATCCAAAATGTACCAACCCGTGGCTCGTGGCCCGTGCCTAGTGGACCTATAGTGTAAATCCGCTTCTGCCTATCCTAAAGAGGAAAAAAAAAGACAATTAGCATATTATTAGGTCAAAAGCCTATGAATATTTATATGGGACAATATTTAATACTGGTTTGAAAAGTGGCGTACCTGAATATTCAAAACATAACCTAATCTAACCTAATATATGCAATCAAATTAATAAATGTCCGAAAATGTACACTAACAAATGAGTTCTGCTTTGTTGTTGCTCTGACAAATTTAGTCAGTTAATCTCGAGAAACGTTGAGATCCAGATGTCTGTTGTGTTCGTGGTGAGTTCCAGTTTGTGTTTTAATGAGTCAATTGTGGAGGATTATATCGACATTATATAAAACTATGTGATGTGGAGGTACCCCAAGAGTTCGTTCGGCCAGACTGGCAAGCGCGCGAGGGACTGAGCGCTAGCCTGGCCAAACTGGTGAGCGAGCCAGCGAATAGTTACCAAACTGATCCTAGTTTATTAGTGAAAATTTCTCTGTCAAAGACACTCCACGCATCTCTCCTACTCGAAAATTCTTACAAAGTTATTGCATGTTTATATAAAAAAAAGAAATATTGCTGTGGATTTACCATCACTTTTCCGCGCTAACGGTGATTTTTATTGGTAAAGGCTTCTTTTGATTATAATATTGACGTATTAACATATCTGTTCTTGCTACTTTTTTATTTATTTTTATTTTTAGCACTACGTATTACTACACGTTCGGGTTAATAACAGCCTTTCTTGCTATTAACGGCCTAATCTAATTGGTAAGATCAGAAAAATTAAGCTAATCGTATCAATAGTAATAAAAGTAATTTATCATATCAAATTGAAAGGTTTTCCTGTCACGCACTGGACCAACATAACAAATGCCCAGCGCCTGTAAACTAGGATGTTCCGGTTCGAGCGCTTTTTTTTTATGAAGCCTACTTCATTTTAATTGCTATGATTAAATTAGTGTTAAAGCAAAAAGTTGCTTAATTGTTACCTTCCCTCGGACATGCTATAATGTAATTTACATCGGTTTATGCCACCCAGAGGGCCAAGGCCCCCATAAATGTAAATCCGGCATTATCAATAAGCCCGAATTAGTATATAGGCTACTTACAGATTTTTGTTGGCTTCTTTTCACTGCACATGACAAATTATCCAACACAACACAAACACTCCCAACCAGTATAATTAACGTACGTTATCACAGATCACACACATTACTCTACGAGCTATATCTTTGGCAGACGAAAATCTAAACAATTGCCGGTCAAACACCGCCTCGACGGATTGTCAACTTCAAGGTCGGTGTGTGTGGGGAGGTGCATCAACAGTCTGGAGATGGGCAAAACCGTGATTTTACGATATCAGTGAATACAGCGACTGTGATTTAAAAATATCGGTGATTTATATCAGTGATTTTTCACTGTGACCTGTATTCACAGTGTTTTGATGGACCGATATTTTGTAACTTTCCAGCCACGGTCAAAGCTAGTATTTAGCTGCTGTCCGAGTAGGCGAGTACAATCGAGTATTTATGAGCATTGAGTACTGGGTATTTAGTATTTACTCGAATAGTCCCATGAGTATCGGTTGAAAGGAAACTAATTACTCGGGTGTTTGGCGGCTTGCAATGTAATTCGATACTTTAAGGCTTATCATTCATTAACGCTTCCTGTCAGCACTGACATTGACAATCGACATACAGCTACCTAATCTTCAGGTTTCATCTTGCCTGACTAATGTACTGTCAATACAAAAGTATGCGTTTTAAGATGTTTCATATAGTTATTATTATTATTATTATTATTATTATTATCACCGCGTATAACTACCCGTTCGGGTTATACGCACTTACGCTAATGTGTAATGGAAGGGTGATTGTGAGATGAAATGGAGGACCTACAGTTTAACGTGGAATCCGAACCACGGTGGAGGCCTGGCATTCCCCACATTCACAAGATGTCTTCTCAGAGGTGAAGGAAGGGTTTGGTAATCAGATAAATCTGTGCCGGGACCGGGGATTGAACCCCGGCCGCCAGCACAGAAGTCTGACATCTTACCCCTAAACCGCCAGGTCACCTTCATATAGTTGATAAAAAGAGAAAGCAAAATATGTTATTTAATTTTTATAGTGAAATGTTATGTAATTTGGGCAAAATTAGTTGTCCAACAAACATTATGTTAAACTTGAATACCAATATTAAAACTTATTTGACGTACTATGAGAAACTCTTGTAATTGTGTAATTTATTTAGTGATCTATTTTACTACAGTTAAAATTTATGTGACATTAAAAATGAACCTAATATAATGGCGATTGGTTTAGAAAATGTTGTTTGGAATGCAGGTCATATATTATATTATTGTAGTGTTATTTTATTTTAAATACCGTACATCTAATAGTAGATGAAATTGTATACTTCTAGAAACTATTTTGAATGGTCCTCTCTCAGAAAATGTTTGAAAAATAGATTCTTATAGAAGCTTTTGGGTGTCCTTGCCTGTAAAATCATTAAAAATGAAATCTCTTTTGAAACTATATATAATGGACCTCCCCCAACAGATTTTTGAAAAGTGAATGCCTCTAGAAGTCACATTTGTATATTTTTATAAATTCTTTCATTTTTACATTTTTACTCTTATCTGTGTGGCAAATTTAATTTCGGTACGAAACTTGAAACCAAGGACAAGACTGGAATTCACCACCTTAGTTCGATGGGTAGCATGTCCGTTTAATGAGATAAGGGGCCCAGGTTCGATTTCCAGCATTGCTGAAAAATTTATCATTGGTGAAATGTGGGTTTATCCTTTCACAGTGATGAATTAACGGTTCTTTCATCTTTTACATTTTTTAAAAAAACTTGTGAATCTGGATCTCAGGAGGCCCGGGGCTCTGGAAGTCCTGGGTCCGGTACTATGGTACCAATAGTTCCCCCCCCC
>CABEEJ010002157.1:49203-77769 GCA_901482245.1 Timema douglasi
GAAAAGAATGAAAGTGGAGGCTATAGGAATGAAGTAGTCCAGGCAAGAGTGGAGGTGCAGGGAGTACACAAGATAGTAGAGGAAGCAATGCTTGAAGATGAAAACAGATAACAGCAAGTGTGAGAGTGAGAGAACATTGGAAGCAAATAAAGGAAGAACTGTGGAAGGAAAGAAGATTTTGGCGGCACATTTTATTAAAATGTGTCGACCACATACCGGAAACAATTAATAGGATGATGAATGGGAGTAACATATGTGTTAACTACAGCATATTCATGTTATATTTAATTTGTTAGAAACTCTCAAATCGTAAGCTAATGTTAGTGGTCACCGTTAATAATGATAGAATTATTAAAATAATTATATGCTTTCTTTATAAATGACCTCAGCAATTCATATCCTTATAAGGCTTTAACTACACATAAGATGGCAATAGAGGGAAAGCCTTTATAATGAGATCATTAAGAATGTCAACATATGAAAATATATGAATTTGAAGAATGGCTTGAATATAGAACAAGTTTTTTCTCCTAAAAACGTCCTTCCTAAAACTCCACTCATATTATATGCACAAACTAACATTATTCATTATTCATTTTGTAGCATACAGTAATTGTAATGACTGACCAGAATAAGCACGAGCTCAGGAACTCTCACTTACATGCGTTTAATGATAAACTCGTGATCAAAACAGCGATAGAAAGGAGCTGCAGTGTAACTGTATTGATAATTCAGTAGGTCAGTGTTAGTTGGTCGAAGAATCTGTGCTGTGTTTATAATAGTAACAAATTTTAGGAGTGCATCAAAACAAGCAATCAAAGGGCCTTGTAAAACTGTCTCAAATTTATTAAGTTTTTACCTCATGGTATATGAGACCTTTTAGTTTTCATGTAAAACACCTTCAAAATATAAGGATCATAATTTTGGCCAATAACCTATTATTCCCTCTAGTATATTGATCTCGCCTCACACTATTTGGATTGTTTTAGATTTTCATGATCTAAAAGAATATTATTACTAACCATTCAGGTTGTATGCACTTACGCTAATGTGTAATGGTAGGGTGATTGCGAGATGAAATGAAGGACCTACAGTTTAACATGGAATCTGAACCACGGTGGAGGCCTGGCATTCCACACATTCACAAGATGTGATTAATACACGTCTTGTCAGAGGTGAAGGAAGGGTTTGAGATACAAGTATATTCATGATGAATATTAACTATGGTAAAATTCTATCTAAGCACTAGGGATATGCGAAGCGTCAACACTTCGACTTCATTTCGAAACAAACATCAGCTTTGACTTCGCTTCGAAGCTTTGATATTAAAAATATTGACAGCCAAAATAATCCATTTATGTTCAATTATAGCCATTCTTAGCCGATTTGTAAAATACAAATTAATATTCATATTGAAAAAATCTGAAGTAATTGAATTGCATGTTATGATATACTTAATTTTTGTCAGATTAACACAAAATATTACAAACAATTGTACAATAAAATATATTCAAAGCAATTTTAGTGCATAAAGTAAGTAAATAGCCACAATATATTTTTTAAAGCATAAAAAAAATTTAAACTTTGATTTGGCTTCAAGAATATTTCATATATTCGATTCAAGTTTGCATAGAATTGAAAAAGTGGACTTCACACACCCCTAATAAGCACCCAGTTGATGGAAGATTGGTATATTTTTTATTTTGGAGGGTTGTTTATCTATCCCAGAATTTCACGGGTAGATCATCCTCAAAACCTTGAGTAATGAGTTATTTTAATTTAATGATTACACTCAACTCAATTCTTTGAGAGGATAGTTTGGTACAAATCACTGCTCAATCTGAGAAAAAAAAAAGTTTGCTCAGGTCTGATTAACAGTAAATATTAAATAAAATAATTTATCATTGCAAATAATTTTAAATGAAGGAAAACAATATATGACAGTAAAATGAAAAAGTATGATAGTATGGGAATAAGTGGGATGAATATTTTCTATAGGTTAAGTTGTTAAGAACACAATTGGTTTATTTTTTGTGCGTAGGTTAAAGTAAGTATATATTTGTCACATGTAACACCAATGCACAAAGGCATTATAAATTTTGATAAATCATGACAAACAATTAAATGTTTAATAATTGGTAGTAATGTATTTTTTTTATACTGAACCAGGCACGAGGATAATGTGAATTAATACTTTACAAAAGAGAAGCAAATAAGAACATTCCAAATTGACTTTCCGAGTGTAAAGTATTAAAAAAACAAAATAAAAAAAACTTAATTTTTTTTATTTCAACCAAATAAATCACCCACTAGCTAGAGATTATTTTTATTCAGCAAATTACGGGAACCACTTTCCCGCTCTGGAACACATTTCATGGTCACTATGGTAAAAGTATAAATATTATTACAAAGATAATTAACTTTTTTTTTTCATGTTACAAATATTATACATATCCTTCATATTTATATATATATTTATATTTACATCAAGACAAAAAAAAAATAGTATAATTCCTTACAGGTTACATAAAAGATTTCGCAACAGCCAGTTAAAATATGCTTCCAACATGACACACTATCGCAATTACACAGTGAAAAAAAATCCACAAATATTTACAATTTTTTAAAGAGCTATGTGAAGAATCATTTCTAAACATTATCGGTGGAGGCACTGATAACAAGTATATTTTTCATTTTACTTAATTCATCAGGAAATCATTGTTTCTAAAGCCATCTTTCACATAAACCACTTGAAAGAATGTTTGTTAAAAACAAATGCAAGTGTCTAGAAAAAAACAAAACACAGCAGAACAAATTGTGTTAAAAGTTTCCATTTCAAGAAATTGCTCTTGTATTTCTAATAATTAGCTCAAGTTAATTTAAAACAAGTATATTCCCGGAATGCTACAACAAATGGAATGATTACCATCTAGTTAAAATAGGTATAGAGAAAAACACTGCTCCCTGGTTGGCCATTTCCTTCTAACAATAAAATACAAGGAAGAAACATGTATAGAAGAAAACTAGAGTTGTATTCATTAAAAAAAAATACTTAAAAATAAGTATTTTGAGTTACTTATTTTATAAGCTCAATAAGCTTATAAATATTAACACATGGTAAAGAGATTACTAGCTACGGTAAAAATCTCTCAATTTCCTATAAAGTATAAGCTACGCTTCCCGAAGCATTTATGAAAAAATTCTCCAGACAAATACATCAAAGGATCAGGTAAAAAAATAAAATAATAATTTACGATTCTAAAATACATTAGTACAATAAATATAAATGGGTAACGTATCTAATAACTAAATGAATGAACCATTTTACAGACTAGTGTGTTTTACAAGTAGCCATTAATTACTTCAGTTATTCCTAGTGCATTGTACTGTAGGATCCACTTGAAAGTATAACTGTAGTTTATAGTTTCATAGTTCCTAAAATGGTAGTACCCCATTTACATGGACACAACTATTTGTTTACTTACTCTGCAACAATGTGGTACGAAAATGGTTTTTCTTAAAAGCCATATATTCAAGAGATGAAATTAGTTCTCCTGTAACAAATGCTCTGTTTCAATTGTTTAAATAAATATTTTATTTTTCTCAAGCTTCTCTTTAATATATTTCATATGCTTGGAAGTAAACAAATATCCACATTTGAATGTATAGCCCCAGTTATAAAACAAACACACAATCTCGACAAAATGACTTGGAAGTGTGCGATAAATAAATAATTTTTATCTTGCAAAACGTTTTTTTTACAAATTTTGTAAGAAAAAAAAAGAAGACTTAACTAAAATGCTATTTTATATTAATTAACGGCCAACACCACTATATTCAATACTTGTAAAAGTGTTTTTTATTCATAATTATTTGTTCATTTCTCTAGGATTTATTTATTATTTAAATTTAACATTTCATATTAGATTCAAAAATAATGGTATTCGGCATTCACAGATCCTAAAGAAGTTTATTAATTCAATTGGCAATTTAATTACAAACCTTATACACATAAGTGATATTTTCCAATTGAATACATATAATGCATTTTCTCTTCAAGTTTAAAAGTACTGATTTAGAGTTATTTTTGCCTAACAATGTGACAATATATATATATATATTTCTTTTGGAAATGCAGCCCCCTTAGTATTTTAATTTTGCATCTAGGTCTTTAGGATCAAACGAGTTTGGCACTCATGATTTAGACCATTTTACCACTGATGTAAGTTTTAGTTTATAAAAAGTCCCCATAATTTTTTTTTACATAAAAGCTGTAAAAAAAACATGGTATGAAATCTGAACATCTTTGACTGTGGTGTATGTGGTAGCTTACATGCTTATGTTGGTGGGATCCTGTTATAATTTATATTTTATTACAAATATATTGATGATGGAAAAGTGTGAAAACACCGTAAAAAGTAAATAACAGGGAAGGCAGCCAAACTGGAAAGAGAACGAGACCTCGATATATTATTATTATAACTATAATTCCTTGTTAAAGCTTCAGTTACACTATGCACATGAGTTACAATACTTAGCAACAAACACACATATGCATATTTATTTTAAATTTTTAATAAATATATTTAAAAAAATGTCTATGTATGTCTATAATCTAACTTTATTCTCTGTATACATAAGAAAGACGTTTACTTTTTATAACAGGGACTATTTATCTTTCAAATTTGATTCCCTTGCTCATATTTTACATGTTTTCACCGTGTTCACATTATTTACATATTTATAATTCAATAGTATTTCCTCTATGAAGAAGAGAAGTGCCCTTGAAGTGTTGTATATGTGGTGTAATTTGTACATATTGTCCCACACGCAGCAGAAACATGGACAATGAATGTAAGAGAGACTATGGAAGTGGAAGCTATGAAAATGAAGTTTGTGAGGAGCATGTTAGCTGTCACAAGGAGAAACAGGATTAGGAATGAAGTTATCAGGGAAATAGAGAAGACTACATGAGATAGTAGAAGAAGCAAGCCTGAGATGTTATGGATATGTGATGAGGATTGAATAGGAGAGAATACTAAAGAGAATGATGCAGATGAAGCATAAGCAAATAAACAATGAAGACGAATAAAGGGCTTGTGTGATATCCAAGTAATTGCAATCTCCAAAACTTGGACATGAGAAGTTATTACGGAAGAAGTTGGGGACAGGAAAAACACAACAAATATATGATGAACTTGAATTGAATTAAATACTCTGGGTGAAAGTTGATATTATTTTTCCCACTTCGTGCAACTGGTCCCGGCTTTACACATTTTAATTTCATAGCTGGGGTTAGGATGAACAAAGTAGAATTAATAGGAAATGTACCATCATTTGTGTGAAAAGAAAGTGAGAAACCATTGCAGAATAAAAAACCTCAAGTACACCAAGCCAGGATCCAAAACCCGTCATACTTTGTAGGCCTCAGGTGCGAATCGATACTAAATACAAGACAACACCCACCTAGACCAGAATGGAATGGGCCAGTTTCATATTGAAAACTGGCCCATTCTATAAAGGTTTGGGTGGGTGTCGTCTTGTAATTGGTATAGCGCCGTGCTTGAGGCATATTCAGTCCGACTATAAAATTGGCCCTAAGATTAGCTCTTTACGAGACTGAGTGTCTCACCATAAAGGCCTAGAGAGAAGTTTTTCCATTCACTTATATAAGAATCTTTGAATGTAAAGTTATTCATAAGTAAATTCGTTTTTTTAGGTGTAATAAATATGCACAATTTTTTTGAACTCTTAGGTAAAGTGTAAAATATAAATAAAATAAATTTTGAGCAATGCTAAAGACTACAGATCCCTGTTTCTATGTAAACATGTCATAGATGTTCAGCTTACAACTAACCAAGACATAGGAAAACGTAATTAAAAGCAGTAATTTTTTTTAAAACCACTCATTAGCATTATTTGTTGTTACAGTTTTTTTAGTTCACTAGACACGTATTGAGAAGATAATATAAATTTAGAGAGAACATTAAAATTCTTTCGGTGTATATTGGTGAATATTTTCACAGCTTATCAAATTAATTGACACAAAGAGGATAGTTTTACTTTAATTTTTATTTTAAATAGAAATAAAAGTAGTCTGTGTAGCAACACATTTTTAAATCACAAATTACCACACACACATACACACACACTCACTCACTAAATAAAATAATTCAATAAGATAATTCGATAGAGAAATAAGGAAAATTGAATATAAGAAATAACACTCGGGAAGTCAAAGAAATGCAATATGGTTTGATAGATCTCAGTTAAGGTAATCCTAATCATGAAATGATAGATAAATCGTTTGGTTCAACAAATCCAGATACTGACAGCTAAAACATTCGGGTCAGTCAATTGATAGTATACCAAAGTAAATATTAGATATGGTCAATTAATGTAATGCGCTGACACACCAAACATTAGGTCAATCAATTTAAGTTTTTTTTTGGTACAAACTTTCATTAAATTCATTAGTTAAAAGGACAAACATGATGGTAATTCAGTTAATAAACTAATAAAAAGTGAATTGGGGATTCAGTTGATGAACTTCTAGACAAAACAATTTGGCCTTTCGATTTCATACTCTGAAAGGGGGTACGAGGTAGATAAATTAAATTGGTGTGCAAGAAAACTGGGAACCTGACTACATATTGTGGGCAGTGTGTCCTGAATCACAATTACATTCGGTGCACATGAGCTGTCTCAGGCAGGCGTTGAGGTGATGATGCTTGACTCGCCGAGTCTGGTGATACACGGTGCTACCTTAGCTGTCTTAGACTCGCATTAAGGTGGTCAATGGCTCGCTGGGTTTGGTGACGCTCATAGTCCTGAGTAGACTTAGTAGCGACGAGGTCCCGTAACCGACGGTCGAGTGTGTCCGCTTCTCGTCGCCGAGCAGACAACTGGTTTCTGAGACATTCGCACTGGTCCTGCAGAACTCGATGTTCCAGAGAGCGTTCTAAGTGAGGTGAATGATTGGTTAGTGACAGCACTTATATAAACATTCAAAACATCCAGGGATACGACCCGAAATACAGTATTTACAAGAGCTGGGCCAATCACCGATACTGAACATTTGTTTTATTTTCTTTACATAACAACACACACACAATTAAGAATGTAAACAATCTTTTGTTTATTAAATTCTTAGTAAAAATATTTAGAGGTGTGCAAGTAGGCAATTTTCACGAATTTAGTTAGAATCGAGTTTGAACAAAAACACAAGTTTTTTTTTAAAGTTTGAGTAATATAAATATATAAATTTTACTACAAATATTTCATGCGGAATTTTTGTAATAATTCCAGGTTTGTAAATCATGAATATAAACATAAATTTAAAAATATTTATAGTAAATAAAATGATAGGACATTAAGAAAATGGTTGAGCACAAATAAAAGTAAAAACACTAACACATCCAATGTTTGTCAATGTCATAATCAATTACTACTCATTCTTAATTTTGTAGTTTTACCTAGATGCCAGCACTTTCATTGAGAGCTAAGAATCAAAGTATAGTGACGCCTAATATAAAGATTGATTCTAGATTCTTTTAATACCAGTAGAAATCAAGGATATCAAAGAATCAAATTTTACATTACATTCCTTTAAGAAGTTTATATACATGGTGGCAACTATAAAGGTAGTAGAAAGTAGTAGCTTCTGCTCTCTCGGGTGGAGAGATAAGGTGATAAAAAAAAAGCTTCTACTGGGTTTCAGAGGGGGTGGTGAAGAGTGTGGGGGGAGGAATTCCTTAATTAAAAAAAAATCGGTGACTTGTGAACTCGGTCACATCTGTATACCTGTTTTCAACTCCTCGATTTCCTTGAAGCAGCGTGTACTAAACCATTGTTATCTAATGTCCATTACCTGTGTTTGTCCTCTATGTTATTCATTTTACATGTTCCTATCTAAGTATCTTGTCATTCTTTACAATTTTCTTTTTTTCTCCCTTTATGTTTTATTATTTCCTCTTTTAGGAACTTGCATTGTGTTTCACACTACCCCCTTGAGTTTAAGAATGAGGCTTAAGTCAGGAGATCCCGGCAATAATGACAGATTTTCTTCGAAAAGCAGCCCTTACCTCTTTGTCCAAGGGCAACAATGAAGAGTGTGAACTATGTTCTTTTTTTCATCATAAAATACATTGTGTTCGATCCCTGAATGGATTATGAGAAAGAATGTTAATATTTAGTTACTATTTATGCTATCTATTATTATATTATATTTATATTTCCTCTTTTAATGTTTTTTCAAGAGCCAAATTTGACCCAACTAGTCTAAATGAGATCAAATTCTTTAAAATCCAACCAATATGCCCTAGTTTGAGCGATATTGGCTTTGAATTAGAGATATCTAATTTATGTTTTGAAAGAATAATTGAAATTACAAAACTTATTCAAACTAACATTGTAAAAGTGGCCATTAAAACAACAATGCATATGATGTCGGTACTTATAATGTTCATATCAATTCTTTGGGCTGATATTCCTTAAAAGGTACCAAAAGTTGCACATGTATACACTGATTTTAATAGGAATGGCTATCTAACATAATCCTACTACTTAGTAAGATTTTGTTAAGGAAAACGGCTTTTAAGATAGCCATTCCTACCAAAATCAGTGATTCGTTACCTTGTTGGTATCTGTGGTAGGCCTCCATGACTGCCTCTAGCCCAGGCCACCGCAATGGGCCCTCCTCTTCTCCTCCCTTATCCTCCTCCATCACAGCTAGCCTTTTGACGCCATTGCTGAGAAGCCAAGACGGACGCAGCAACCCATTCATTCCAGGCACCACTAGCGTGTCAGGGCTGGCGGGTCGCTTGATTCCAAATGCTAGTCTCACCCTCCTGGGACGTTCCGAGCGATCCGGCGAGTCTCTGTTGGGGTCCCCTCTGGTGCACATCTGGACCTTGCGGCAGTATTCCACCAAGGAGGACACTGCGTTACGGCGAAGTCTTTCAGCTATCACGGTTTGCCATATCAGCTCATGGTCTGAAAATACAAAACAGATTATGATTTAGTAAAGGTGTGACCCACACCGAGAATAACTTCCAAATAACTTAAAAAATATATATATATAGACAGCTAAAATAGACATATATTTTCAAATTACTTCGATCTTTCTTTAGATTACAAATTATTAATGCTCACCTCACAATTTTATAAATGAATCGTGAGCTCTAAGAAGAAGATCAATTATGTATGAGAATGTGCAGGTTCTAAGTGATATATTTTTTAAAAATATTTACATCAGTTAGAGTAGACTATAGATTATCTGAGGTCGCACTTAATGAAGCAGTAATTTTTAATCATTTAATAAAATTTCACTCAAATGTCTGCCCTCCATGTTACACAGGCCAGTAAAACTGCCTCCATCTTCCTCTAACCTTCCACCATTCTTTTACTTTCACTTGCACACTTTGTTATCTGCTCCTCCCATCTCTTTCTTGGTCTCCTATATGATATTTTTTCTACATACATCATTTTCATAATTTTTTCGGCAACCCCCTCCCCCTCTTTTCGTAATAATTTCATTCATTATTTTGTTTCTCCTTGTGACAGCTAACATGCTTCTCACAGACTTCATTTTCATGGCCTCCACTTTCCTAGTCTCTCTCACATTCAATGTCCATGTTTCTGCTGCATATATGACAATGGGTACAAAGTATGACCAATACAAAACTCTCTTACACTTCAAGGGCTCTTCTCTTCTCCATAGCAGGTATTGTACATACCCACAGAACAAGTCTCCTTGCTGTTCTCTTCTCACTAGATTCTTTCTATGTCCACATTTAGCCTCAACCATGCTTCCAAAATATTTTACATTCTGTAATTTTCTCAGCTCTAATAAATCCAACTTTATAGCTGTACTAGGCCTTACCCTCTTCCTTGTCATTATCATAACTTCACAATTCACCATGCTAGATTTTATTCAACACTCTTTCGCTTCTTCAGTCCATTTCTTCCTTATCCCACCCACCCCCTCCATAAGAGCAAGTCATCAACACATATTATTGATTTAATTTTTTCCTCCTCGAGTTTCCCTGCCACTTTATACATGACAAATAGTAGTGTTGAGAAGCAAGCCCCTGCTTAACTATTTTTATTTGGAACCATTGTCCTCCCACTCTCCATCTATCTAGGCCTAACATATATTTCCTTTCCAGTTGGCTTCCTTCACTATCAATTACTTTACATTATTGTAGTGTTTCTACACTGCCTTATTATACATTTCCAAGCAATTAAGCAATAGTTTATTTGATTAACACAGCCCCTGTTATGCTCATACAAGCTTTTCACCATCATTTCAACTCTTTATTTCTCCTTCAGCCTCCTCCATAGCCTTCCAAACTTTATTTATATATATGAAATTTATTTTTATCATCTCTTTCATATGACATTTACACATCCTTAAATACCATTACTAGAGTTGGATCAAATCCTGAATATTGAATCCAAATCTTGGAAAAAATTATGAACCTCATAGAAAATATATATATATATGAAATAAAATTAACATTTAATTACTAATTGTATTTACTATTATCTTCTTCTTATATATATATATATATATATATATATATATATAAAAGAAGATTAATGGAGCTCTAAAACAAATTTGCTTGAACATTTAGAAAAAAGAAAATTCTAAAGGATTTGAGTCTCGAATTCTCGAATACCCTTAAGGATTCGAGGGCCCATCTCTAAAGATTACCAAGTCTTTCTCAAATCCATACCTTCTTTCCATCTGCTGTTGTATGGAAAGATAAAGTCTCCGAACATGTAAATGAAAATTTTAACATGAAATTTAAATGTTACAATAAGTTTAACTGCATTTTTTTTACATCCATTACAGTTCCTTGTTACCAGCTTGTGGACTGGGTCAGATTTTTATTCTCAAGTCATATATTTTCCACTACCGGCTTGCTAGGACTGTCACAGCTTCATATGCCTTATATTCTATCTTAATACTAGGACAGGCACAACATCCAATCCCCGGCCGTCAATTTATCAGTGTGAAAGGGTGAACCCATATTTTCATCAATGATAAATTTTTCGGTCATGCCGGGAATCGAACTCGGGACCCTTAGCTCAGTGGGCGGTTGCGCTACCAACTGAGCTAAGGTGTCAGACATTTGACTTTACATGATAATAGAAAATGAAACTGGTGAAATTGCAAACATGTTATTGAACTGAAGTAGCAACAAAAAATAATGACTCAATGTTATTCAGTCTTTTATCCTCCCATCTACACAAGGCTAGATAATTCCGTTGACCAATTGCTTAAAATTGTTTTATAAACTATAGGTATTTATATTTGTATTCAAGTGTCTATTGCCTACTTGTTTACTATTTATGACCACTAAGAAATTAAATTAGTAATGAGACCAAGTTTTTTTCAGCACAACATCTTACTTCGCGTTCAGGTTATTCGCTAATGGTCTTAGGGATTAGGATGGTTATATTTAAAGGAAATGTACCCACATTTGTGTGGAGGGAAAGTGGAAAACCATTTTGGAAAAAAAAAAAAACTCTGTAGACNACCGAGATTCGAACCTCAATCTTCCTGTCATCGGCAGTCTAGTTTATTTCGAGAGGAGCGCCTTAAACCAGGCAGTCGCCGAAATGGGTGGGTGCAAGTTATCTCTTAAATAATGCTCTTATATTTTCTAAGATTATGATTCAAGATTTGATGCTTAAATGAAAATTCACATTCAACCTTTCTCTATGAAATATAAACTAACCATACCTTCTCTGTCTCTGCGAGCAACACACTCGAGCCCCAGTGAGCGCAGGAAACGCACCTTGGCCTTGTAGTCAGGGGTGCGGGAAAGTTGGTCCGGGTTGTATCGAGGAAGGGGCAGGTCTAGGGGGGATGGGGTAGCGCCCTCTGAGTGAGCTTCCTCCACAGCCACCACTAGGGGACAGCGCCGACGCTCCAGCTTTCGCAACTCTAATTCTGAAAAACAAGATTTCAGTAATTTATTTTACAATTTATTTAAGAATTAGTTAAATTAAAATAGTGCAATCCAAACTTAACTATTGAATTTTTATGGACATGTACACAAAAAACAAAAGTCATTCAACTTAGTCAAAGGTGAACTAGCAGGTTACAAGCTGCCTGTGATTACAAATATCCGCCCTTTAAAGGCAATTGGCCCTTTTCATTTGGTGTGGAAATGCAAAGCCATGAGAACAAACAGTTATCGTCAAGACTTTTTTTTTATTGCTTTGCAATTTTATTTTCGAAAACGGTTGGTTGAAGAATAGAAGCATGTTGAATAAGTTATATTTTTTATATACACACCTCCTCTATGATTTTATAAGTGATCAACTATCGATAAAATTGACATTTTTCGATAGAAAACTGCCGGCTTCATAACAAAAAATAAGAAAATGTAACAATTAATAAACATTGATACATTATCTTAGAGGAGATGTTGAAAATATTAACATAGAAATTTCATTTGTTCTCGAGAAAACTGATATTTCTAAACATATAATTTTTCCACAAGACCTGTCTGGTATCCAGCGCCGTCTACGGTTTCCGTGATCCATCTGCTCTTGTCGGCGCTGAAGAATACTTTGGCCGATTGTGAAGCCATTGTGAAGATATATGTTAGGGCTTTTACTTATATTTATGATTCATTTATCTACCTACACAACGTTGTCATAATTATTTAATGACACATTTTGAAAAACAATGTTTGCACCTTTTGAAATTTTCTAGCTCTCTTTATTATATGCGATTTAGAAATGAGTGCTATTCTTATTTTAATAACATGTATTTTCATTAAAAAAAAAGTTTCAATCAACATTTCAAAGGCAAGTGTTATTTTACTTATTTTCATTTTATTTAACTTAGGAGCTTTTTGAAATACTCGCCAGATCTTATTCTTAAATTATTGTGTTGGAAAAACAATATTGTTGATCATGTTTTAATTGTTAGTAAAGAAAATTATAGATAACTTTCAAATATGTATGGTGTTTAAAATGCAGGTTAAGCATGTTCTTTATGTTTCCCTATTTAATAATGACATACACTCCTGTATGGAAGAAAAAGTATATAAAACAGGCAGGTGAGGCGAGTGGTTAATGTCTACTTGGTGTTACATGAAGGGTGGGCAGGTAGGAGAGAAAAAAGGATGGTTAAAAAAACGTAAGGAAAAAAGCGTTGCGTAGTTTATGGATGGCCCCTGCGTGTGCTGGATATTTATCCTATTTTTAATATTCAATTATTTTTTACTTTTTTTTTTACACCCATGACTGTTTCCAGCCTGTGGCCATATATATACTTTCCACTGCCGGCTGGCTAGGCCTGTCGTAGCTTCATATGTCTTATCATCTAACTTAGGACAGGAACAACATCCAGTCCCTGGCCGTTAATTATTAATCACTGTGAATGGTTAAACCCAAATTCCACCAATGATATATTTTTCGGCTACTATGAGAGTTTAATCCGAGACCCTTAGATTAGCAGACATACACGCTACCGAATGAGTTAAGGCGTTGGATCTTTGTTTATGTACTAACAAGAAGAAATAATATAATAATAATAATAATAATCTATAAAAAGAAATTGAACCAGTGAAATGTGGGGTGGTTTTACTTAAATGTTTTCCCACTCTCTCTCCACAAAAATTAACCTTTCTCAACCTTAGTACATTAGCATTATTAGAATACATGAGTGCAACTCGAATGATTCATGAGATGCGGCACTAAAAAAAAAAGTTCTTACTCACCATTCCTACGCGAGAGTGTGGTGAGCCCGAACATTCGCAAGAATCGAAGCTTTCTCGGTGGCGCATCAAGCTTAGCAGGGGGACCTTTAGTAATCCAGAGTGAGCCGACCAGACAGTCTGAGTCCTCTCCGTCAGAATCAGAGCTAGCTGTGGTACCATTCAATAAGCTATTGGTCCGGCGGTTCTTGCGCCGACACTCGGCCAAATCAAGTTTGCTCACAGCCAAAGAATGACAGTCACCCACAGTACTCTGAAATAACAAAACGCAGGAATGAATGGAGTAGAAGAGCGATCAACATCATTATTTATATAGAATTTTATTCAGGCTTGAAAATTTGTGAAACTATTAACCAAATTAAAAGAGAATTGATTTAATTATACATGAAAACTGAAAATACATAAGAATACATTAATAAATCTTTTCAAGGAAGACCTCATTTCGCTTTGTGAGATGTTTTGTAACACATATTGGAAGATATTATATTATCATCCATAGTCCATTTCCAGTGTTTGTTCCTATTTTAGGGCGAGATCTGAAGTCAGACTTGATGCGTCTCAAAACCAAATACAAGACAACACCTACCTAGACTAATGGAATGGGTCATGTATGCACACGAAACTGACCCGTTCCATTCAGGTTTATGTATGTGTTGTCTTATATTTGGTATCACACCACCCTTGAGGCGCACTGAGTCTGACTATTAAACTGGCCCTAAGTGTCCTACCAATCTTGATCAATTTCCTTTTTTTTTGTTTCCACTTTTAGGTAGTTAAATTGAGCGTTTCACACTCCCTTCTGATGAATTCCGATATAATGAAACCTAGGTTGGGGGATTGGATGGTAATGATTGATTTTCTTCATGAGACAGCCATTACCTCTTTATCCAATGACAGCAATTTTAAGTGTGAACTGTGTTATTATTATTATTATTATTATTAGCACCGCATCTTACTACCCGTTCGGGTTATCCGCACTTACGCTAATGTGTAATGGTAGGGTGATTGTTAGATGAAATGAAGGACCTACAGTTTAACGTGGAATCCGAACCACGGTGGAGGCCTGGCATTCCCCACATTCACAAGATGTCTTGTCAGAGGTGAAGTAAGGGTTTGGTAATCAGATAAATCTGTGCCGGGACCGGGGATTGAACCCCGGCCGCCAGCACAGAAGTCTGACACCTTACCCCTAGACCGCCAGGTCACCAACGTGTGAACTGTGTTCTTCTTTTGGGTTTGTTCCCTTTTATGTGTTTTACATCCACCTTTCCTGTACTTCCTACCCAAATATATATAACAATACACTAATGAGTCCAGCAAGGAATAGAGTAATATATTTTGGTATAACTAAAGTTAATTTTGTGGTTAAACATATCAATTAATACAAGTTTTAAATATCTTAAGTTTGAAAACATTCAATATAATGTATTCTCAATATTTAATTCTTAATATAACTGAAATTATTATTTTAAAACGGTACCAAATAAAAATATAAAAAATAATGAATTTTCAATTATCTAGTTATATATATTTAGCTATTTTTTTATTTCCATTGCTTTGTCATGGCGATCCACAATATTGGAATATTAGTCACTGGTGATTAAAAATGAACAAAAATAATTTTAATGATAAGTTCACTGGTCAAAAGTAGTTTTAGAGCTCCATTATGTTATTAATGTGAAATTTGATATTCATTTTTAAATTATGTTAGGTCACCGAATAATTTATAAGTGGAACAGCCTATGTCATCCTATGCTTACAATTACATTTAAAAAAATTTATTTGTTTGTACATTAAGTGGAATCTTGAAAATGACGAGCATATACAACTTTTGATTTTGATCCCAATCTTAAATGACAAACTCGGCTCGAAGCTTGAAATCCAATTATTCGCAGAGGCCTATTCAATTTTCTTTTGAATTTTGAATACAAGAATCTTTAAAAATGTAAAGTTTAAGTTAAGGTGAATATATTTAAAATTGAATTTAAAAGAAGGTGTGGCTTGGTGTCACTGAAAAAATGCTATTTTGTATGTAATGTCTATTACGCCAGAAACAACACAGAGAACACAATTTTAGTAAGCAAATTATATTAATATAATTTTGTCCTTTTTTGTGCTTTTGATATGCTCCCAACTACACAATTCGATTTAATTATTTCAAGATTTGCTTAAATTTGTTAGGTAGGTATAGTCAAATTATTCATAATTGTATTCAAGATACTTTTATGAGATTATGGGAATTTCACAAATACCAATGGAGTTGAAACACATTTTTATCAATTTCCATGCTTTATAATATCATTTAGCTGTTTAATTAGCCTTACTGTTCAACGAAATGTAATAAAAAATGTTTTTTTAACAAAATCTAGTGAAAATATTTATTTAATATACACACTGGAGACTAAAAAATTCAATTGATAGTTATAATAATAATGAAAATTAATATTTAGAATGTTTATAACAAAAATAAGTTTGGCCAAGCATATTCTCTAATTTAATTCAATTTTATAGGTAAGAAAAACTATTTTAAATATTTGGTATATTTTGTTATTTATGGAAGAATGAGAAATGCTTTAAATTTAATATCACTTTAGTACCTTCTTTAATTATCTATTTAGTAAAATATCTGACAAAAAGTAGTGGGTTGTATTTTAGAGGGCTACTTACTCTCTGGCTATTAATGCTCCGGCTGAGATAGTGGTAGTCCCACACTGACATGGGCACAGCAACCTCTTTCGCTGACACTGCTGCAACCTTAGCAGCGTCGGGGACGTTGAGCACAGCCGGAGGTTGGTGGAAGGTGACCACCGCAGGGACGGGTTGGATAGCCTGGACTACTGTCGTCTGTCTTGTTGTCTGGTGAGAAGACACCACTGGGATAGTGGTGGTCGATGAAGGCTGATGGTTTATCAGGTTGGCCACCCCGTGTTCCGAAGGGGGTTGGCTAGCTGACGTGGGGAGGGAAGAGTTTATAAGCGTTGGGGAGGGCTGACGATGGTTAAGTTGCGACGAAACAGAGAAGGGAAACATAGGCTGCTGGTGTTGCTGTTGTTGACTAGACAAATGGTAAGGCTGAGGAGGGAACGTTTGACTGGGCGGCTGACTATTTACAGATAGAGGTGCCGCATGGTAAGATGGTGCCACAGCTACAGTCAGTTTTTGTTGTGGCTGGTGGTGGTGACTGTGGGAGTCATTAGAAACAAGAGGGGATTCTTGGGTGTGTCCTTCACTCACTCTTGGGCACGAAGACAGTTTCACTGGTCCATTTTCACTTACCGTGACTCGTGCGCTCATGTCTTTGGACAAACTTACTGCGAGGCCCCTAGTATGGGGGAAAATACTGTCTTTTCGTGTGACAGAGGGAGAAGGTGGTTCAAGAGTTGGTGCTCCATGGTGATGCTGATGATGAGTGTTGGGTTGTTTTGGCACTGCACTGCTCACACTCGAGTCCACTTGTTGGTCCACCACACTAACACTAGCACTAGTCCGATCTTTCACCGGGGAGAAGGCAACGGCAGGCGAGCGCCGTTGCTGGGAGTAATTGTCCTCGAACGGGCGGACAAATGCAGGGGGAGGGTCCTTGACTGCACCCCGTCCGGAGGGGTTGCTTGTCCGATGACTAGACTGCTGGAGTTGTGGGGGGTTGCCCTGGGGTGGGGCTAAGGGATGGAGGGTATGAGAGGTGACTGTATGCGGGACCATTGAGTGTATGGGAGAGGCGTGTGTATGTGGATTATGGGGGGATATAATAGGGGAGGTGTGCGTGTTATGAGAAGTTAGTATCGAGGAAGTGTGAGTGGTATGGGAAGGCATTATGGGTGGAGTGTGTGTGTTATGAGAAGGCATTATGGGTGGTGTATGAGTATTATGAGAGGAAACTATGGCGTGACCGGGGGAGGTATGGTGAGGAGAGGTTGAGGGGTATGGCAGGCGGGTCACAGCATGACCTGCTTCCAAGGAGGAGTTGATGGGGTGTAAAGGTGGGGGTAGTGTGACCGAGGTAGGGTTTGGGATGGATCCTGGAACTATGAGATGGGGAGGAGGATAGGGGGAGGGCTCTTTGCGGGGGTCCGCTGCACGTTCCCGACCTCCCGCTATGGGCGCCTTCCTAGCTGGAACAAAATCAACCCCCATCGTATTACCCCCTCCAATTTAAGGTCTTACCACCTAGCTTCTCTTATTTAAAACGTTACAAACTACATACACTAGTCAGCCCCCACCATATTATTACTTTTGATTCAAAGTGATACCATACCAATTGGCATCTAAAGGGTAAAATAACAAACAATAATTACAAATCCTATTTGGCATTTACTAGTGTTACATAAATACACCAAATTTTAACTTTGTGAAAAGTAGCTCCGCAAAATTTTTAATCTTGTGCCCCGAATCCCCTCACCTGGCGCCTCTTGGTGATGAGATGGCGAAGCTCTGGGGCTCCGACGGGATTTATCTCTGCGCTCCTTTTCTCTCTCCCTCTCCTGTTCCCTCTCACGTTCCTTTTCTTCCTCTCGCATTCGCTGAGTCTCACGCTGTCGATGTTCCTCTTCCAGTTTCATTCTGTCAAAATTATTTAGGTTATCAAATATCAAAACCACTTAAATAGGTTGTTAAAAAAAGGTGAATTGAGTCCCCCAAAAGTTTGGGTTAGTGAAGAGGGTAGAGTTTCTCAAAAGGATGTGTTGCTGCACACTAGTGTGCTATGAGTTTTGCTGTGCGTGCCATGCAACTATGGATATTATTTGGGGTGTGTGAAATGTGAATCACATTTGATTATGATTATTTTAGAACAAAGTAATAAAAAATTTGATTTTGAAGAATTAATAAAATCTAGGTACAACTTAGTGTTAATACCAGTATACATATTTTAAATAGGACCATCAAAATTTTGATAAGGTTATGTGAAGGACTTTCTAACTGAATTTTGAAAGTGGGAGAAGTTAGACTGCTAGATTATGAATAAGGAAATATCACTTACTATGATATTATCTCCCTTAAGATAAACTTATTTTCACTTTTTGAGGTGTGTGTTTTTGTTATATTTGGAAGAAGAATGGATGGAAAAACAAAAATGAATGAAACCTAGGTCAGGGAATTGGATGGTAGTGATCGATTTTCTGGAAGAAGGGCCACTAACTCTTTGTCCGGTGGAGTAGTGTTAAGTGTGAACTATGTTCTTCTTTTCATCGTAAAAGCAATATTGTGTTTCTATTAGGGCCTATATTATGAATTATAATCAATATTCAATAATGTTTACAAATTTCATGCTAAACTTTGGAAATGTAATCAAATGTATATAAAAGTTTTGAAATGGCTTGTTAAAAAAAAACAAAAAATATATAAAACACAAATAAAAGGTATGATGAATCCATTACTATTAGTTTAAATTTTAAAAAGAACATACAAATAGAATGGAGTAGGACTTCAAACAAAGTAATAGTTAATTAGATAGCCTCAGCTTGGTGGTTTAGTATTTTATTTTTTTCTGTTATTTTATTAAATTCCTTCCTGTGAATACTAGTACTTCGCATCTGATTTAAAATAAAAATTTAATATAACTTGTTTGGAGAGAATTACATATTGACTATATATTTTCATTTTTTATTTATTCTAACTACCTGTTTGGGTTATACGCTAATGGGATAGGAATTAGGAAGATTGAACTCAGAGGAAGTGAGCTTGCATTTGAGAGGAGGGAGAGTAGAAAACTATTAAGGGAAACCATCACAGTTCACCCGAGCAAGATTCAAACCTCGAGCTCCTTATCCTCGGTAATCTAGCTCAACACGAAACTAGCATATTAGCTAACTATGACAACGAAGTGGGTTGGTTTGAGTATAACGCAAATTATTCGTTCTAAAAACTACACATGGTTCAAATGCTAGTTTTTATAACAGTTTTTTTTAAAACTTACATTAAAATTTTTCCTTGTGATCCACCAATAGTTATGAAATTAACTTGAGTTGTTCAGTTGATCTTAGGTGTGCTATCACTGCCTGATGAGAAAATATCGACTAATTTAACCCACTAAAATGGCCCTGGTGTTTGTATTACCTCTCATGAAGACCAGGAGAAATAAGTCCCAGTGGCGAGTGCAACATGTCGGGCGAGTACCGCAGCCCGTAAAGAGGGTGGTAGGAGGGAGGCAGTGCTGGGAACAACGGGGGTCGCAGCATACCACATCTCTCCAAGTACAGCTGCTCCTCCAGCCTGGAATAGACAAATAATTTAGCTGAAAAAAGGTACTATCGAGAGCATACAAGTATGTAGCAATGTGTCTGTATTATTAAAGCCATGCATATTAACCCTTTTAATGCCACATTAATAATGGGATTTGCGTAGGAAGAGTGCCACGGCTACTTCATAACTTGTTGTAAGGTTGTACAAGAAAAACTCACCAAAATGTTATTTATGAAGCGATTTTTTAAGATGGTTTTATTATTTTTATCTGTGTATACTGTTCTATAAAAGAAGATAATGTTCTCACTCTAGTGACATAATACACTCCTACGATATCTCTAAGGTAATGCCAGAACTAGCGCAAATCTTGAAAGCCAATCTCAATCTAATCAGTTCTGGCACTTTTAACAGTAGACGCCAGAACCGAAAACATTGGCTCGTGGCATTAAGAATGGTTAAAATCATTGAGTTGGGTCAATAATATTTAGCACCGCGTCTTAGTACCCGTTCGGGTTATATGCTTTAAGTACTAATTACGCCAATGGATTAGGAATTGGGACGGTTGAATTAGAGGATGTGAACCCACATTTGCGTGGAGGGAGAGTGAAAAGCCATTTAGGAAAAACCACCCCCAGTTCACCTGACTGAGATTTCAAACCTCGATCTCTCCGTCCTCAGCAGTCAAGCTCAACACGACTTGCGCGTTGTGGCCAAATACGCCACCAAGGCGGGTAGTTGGGTCAAATACACTATTTTATGAATCTGAATATCAAATCAGAATCTCCAATTTACTTTCAAATCTCGAATCTGAATCTTGGAAAAAATTATGAACATAAGAGGAATTTTAAATCTAATAGAATTATAAAAATAGAAACTAAATATAACATTCTTTCTTATATTCCAATCACGATAACATTAACACATTCGGTTAAGTGTTAAATTACTGGTCTGGAGCGTGGTTGTTAAGTTCATCCAATAATTATATTCGGTTCTGAACCACCAATAAACAAAAGCAAAGCTCTAAAAGAAATTTCACTAGAATTTTTTTTTCTTTCTTTTAAAGGATTTGAGTCTTAAATTTGAAATTTTATCGAATATCTCTAAGGATATGAGGATTGGCGGACCCATCCCTGAAATCATACAGAGCTGCCACTATTTATTAATGGCAAATGTACTGTTTCCCAGATTTTTCAAAAACAATTTCCATTCTTGGAAATAATTTATGGAGTAGTATAGAGATGTTGAATTAAATCATTCACAATAATGACTCCGACTTATGTTGAGTCAAATCAATGGTGTTAAGATCAGTGTGATTTATTTAATCTTGATGGGGAAATATACGCAGTAATTATGCAACTTTTTTTTTCTGGGCGAAAAGAACTAAAAAAGAATGGAGGTGGTTTGGCTCTTAAATTACTTGAACATACATGCCATGTAGGCTCAAGGAACCAGCCATAGTGCTAAAAAAAAAAATCACCAGGGATATTTATTTGATCTACACTCAAATATGCCAAGCCCAATTATCATGAGCTAGCTGGGGGAAAATGGTAGGGAGATATCACATGACCAAAGTAGTCATCAACAACAGGTCAGAAATGTCCATCTCAATGATAACTGTGCACAACGTCGTGAGGATGACCATGTGGGGGTAGGGAAGCACACATGATAGGACATCTCGCACCCCCCCCCCCCTCGATTTAGCTCCAGCGCCGCGTCTTGAACGGGGGGGGATAATGTACAAGCAAACAGGGTCACATGCCGCTTTGCAACTTCATTCTTGTTTCTTGCCAAACTCGAACGATAAGCAGTGTTCTGAATTGACATGTGTGGGGTGTCAGTGATTGAGCACTGACTTCCCGGTAAAATGGGATAGGTGTATATTCATTCTTTTAAGGTGGTGGAGGTTGATGGCTATACTAGGTTGTAGCCACGGTACAGGAATACTACTTAAACCCTTTCGCTGCTAAATTAAGAAAATACCTATATAGATAAATGCCTGTGCTGAATTAGGAAAATCTTTTAAATGCAGTAATTTTTTTACTTAATTTCCACCTATTTTTACGATTATTAACGTTATCCTAAGCCTAAGCTATGTAACTATTTATTATTATTAGCACCGCGTCTTACTACCCGTTCGGGTTATACGCACTATGTAACTATTGAAAATTTATTTATAGAAATAACTAAAGAAATCAATAAATAACTCCTAAACTACTAATTTGATCAAAACAACACAAAGAAAACATGATCGAAAATGCATTACAATGTAAACAGTTGCATGATCAGTGATGAATATCAATCGATCCATCAATTCGATGAAAAATGTTTACAAGAGCATAGTACATAATTTATAATAGTTCCAAAGTAAAGTCAATAGATGGCGCTAACAGTAGAGAAAGTTAGAGAGCCGTACTTTTATAAACGTATTTAGCACTGGTGAATGAAATCCGAAATGTTTATAAACGTTAATAGAGTGGGCAATGCAAAATATCATGAGTGTTTATCCTGGGCAAAGTGCTATCATATCACAATCATCATCAAGGATTGTCACAACAAGAATAATGGATAATATTAAGTGCACTGCATTGTACAGTACACATTATTATGTACTTTATTTAATGTTGGTAATATCTTACTGTGAATAATTTATCAACCAAACTTTACCGTATTTATGTATATTACATGAATATCAGGTTATATAATGGTTTCACTTACCCGTGGTAGATCTAGGTACGTATTACCCGCGGATATGGGGGCCCTACTGTACTTTGTCCCGATAATATGATGTGATGATCTAATGATGATGATTATGTGATGCCAAGTCTTAAACCTAACTTAAGCCTAATTATAATCAACCAGACCATGGCAACCATAGGAACTACCCTTCAAGAAAAATATTGATGGTACCATGGGGGCATAGAACCTACGACCTCTAGATCAGTAGCCAGGAATGCTGACCACTAGACCAAGGGACCGACCCACAAAGAGGTAATGGTTGCTTCTTAAGAGAAAATCAATCACTACAAGCTCAATCCTAGATTTGTTCTTTTGGAACTTTTCAGGAGGGAGTCTAAAATGCACAACACGACTTCATCCAAGAAATGTTGGTAACAACCAATACACTGTTCTTTAATTCTTTGTCCAATGGCAACAATGTCAAGTGTGAAATGTGCTCTTTCCACAATATATAAGCCACATTATGTTTATTCCTATACCTCTTAATCAGATTTTTCTTCGAGTATAGATAAAGATAATAAAGAAAGGAAAAAAGTATTTGCACCAGACAGCTGTATTTATTAAAGAGTGAAGTGAGGCTATCAGGGTGAGGGCTATGCAGTTATCAGAAAAATGCATGCCTCAAAGTTTACAATCAAAAACAAAACACATTAGAGTAATTTTCAGATCAAATCAAGCCTCTTCTTCAGCAGAAGAGAGTAAAAGACCGACTGGACTATGGCTGCAGGACTCATGCAACCACGCTCAACCTCTGGTCATCATGAGGCTCGACACGTGAGTTCGACATGCCTGCCATAAATTGTTCAGCTATCAATGCAGGTATCACCAAGTTGGATCAAGAGTAGTAGGAACTGGGGTATTGGTGCACAGCCCTGGGGTCGCGGCCCCATTTGAGATCATGAGTTTTAAATATACATTTGACATCTCTAGAAACATTTAGAGGGCGTTAAAATTTGTTGTAAATGTAAAGTGTAAGAGGAGATAGCCTCAAATAAGTACGAGAAAAATATTTATTTCATTTTTAATTACAAGGTCTTTTAAATAAAATAATACTTCAGTGGGGTCACTCTCACAAAAAAAATTGTGCGCAAATGAACTAGGCTATTAAAATTTGCAGTGGTTTCACCTGTAAGCATGCTGTAGATGAGGTGGATAGAGTCCGGCCGCAGCTGCCGGGTGGTAGGGGTTGTATGCGGCCGCAGGGTCCAGAGTAAAGGTGGGGGGAGGAGGTGGTGCAGGGGGATGACCCAGTCGAGACTCCTCGGGTCGGTAAGGCTGGAACCCACTACGGGCCAGCAGCTGGGGCTCTGTCACAGCCACATTAACCCCTGCACGTTCTCTAGCACCGTACAAGTGCGAGTCCTCAGGCCGAGACACGCTACCACGGGAGCCGTCATGAGGGAGACCTCGGTCCTGAAAATGGAAACAATTTCCTTTAAGACTCTGTTAATGTTAGTAGTTTATATAATTTAAAAGTGTTTGTGTTGAAACATTTGGGTTGCTAGCGTTGATTCAAGTAAGATATTAACAAGGAGACTTCAAGGCTCTAGCCATGTCCATGTCAGGACTAATGACAGAAAGACTGTTGGAGCTCCTGTTTGAAATATTGTACATAACTGATTTAGATAAAAAGAAACGTTTTTGACAGTTCTAAAAGTTACAAGAACTATTTTTATACACCCCCTCCCATTTATTTGAGGTATTTAAATGGCACTTTCTGAACCGACTAATTATATCAGCACATAACTTATGGACTAACGTAAATATAAAACTGACACAAAATCCAGCCTCTGGCTATTTATTCATCAATGTAAAAGAGGAAACCCACCAATGATACATTTTTCAGCCATGCAAAGAACTGAACCCGGCATCAAACCATTTTAATACAACCACACGTAAAGTCACGCGAAAAATATAACTGCCAATTATGATAAATATCAACAATACCTAAGAATTAATACTAATAATGCACAGGGTGATCACAGACATTCATTTTTCAAATCCCCTGATTTTTCCAGGTTTTTTATAATTTTTTTTTATTTTTCCCTGATCATGTTTTATCTGTTTATATAACTGTTGGCCACTAAGTATGGATCAACCTGCACTGGTGATCATGTTGACTAAGGTGTCAGTCCCAGTGATGAGGAGGTCAAGGATCAAATGCACGTAATTTGTTAAGATTAACAAGCAACGAATCAGAACAGTGGAGATATACAATATTGTTTTTGTTTTAGTTTTTTTTGTCATTATTCATGCAAGTGAATATGTTATGAAATACTTGATCAAGTATTGTCTCGTGAATTTGATTGAGCCAATTAAACCTAAACCAAGTTTACATACATGTGCATTAGATTACCTTGGTTCAGGTAAAGAAAGTAATCAAAGAAACACAATGTGTCTGAAGGTTATTATAAGTTCACTTTATCTGGGATTGCCATAATATACAATAATGGAAATGAGTTGACAAAAAGAATATCAATGTTTCAATGTTTCTCTTGCTTTGATAAAATAATTATAATGTCTAATTTACCCTGTTTCATGGTCAAATTCCCTGATTTTTTCTTAGCTTTCAAATTCATTGACTATTCCAGGTTTTCTCAGTTTGTGGTCGCCCTGATATAGTAATAGTAAAGTTGTGTGTAGCTTAGAAATTTTGAATCTGAATCTGGTCAGGATTAGGATTAGTATTAGATTCGAAAGTCTGAATCTTAATATTTGAAAAGATTTGTATTGAAATTGAAATTTCAAATCTAAGAAGATCTAAGATTCAGATTCAATGGGATTCATTCAAAATTCAAATCTCAAAGTAAACATTTGATTTTTTTTTTCCAAAGTTTGCAAGAATCCCTTAATTGAACTCAATTAAAACATAATTTTGCCTGATATTCAATTTTGATTTGATAAAATTTTAATCAATCACTCATGTGGTCTAGTGGTCAGAGTTCCTGACTACTGATACTGAGACCCCAGGTTCAATTCCCGGTGCTTCCAGATTTCTGTGAAGCAGTGAGTCTGAAACAAAGGCTATATCTTACCTTCCGTTGAGAGTCCTGTGGAGGGGGTGAAGAGCCCCGAACCAAGGGTGGAGGTCCGCGGGTCTTGGGGGACACTTGCCGGGTCGGGGCAGGCTCACTTTCATTACTTTCTCGCTCTGCGGACACCAAAATTAAACTATTAACACTAGCCTTTTTTTGTTTAGAAAAAAAATCAGAGGTTTTAACATTTAAATGCATAGACATAAGGGGATGATGCAGTGTTCTTAATTACTTTAAATTCTTCAAAAACAAACCTTTGTTTAAAATTATATATCTTTATATTAAACACTTTGTGTAAACACCTTGTGGTGGGCCAGCCTGCTTCGCCAGATTACGGAGCCTGGCAGCAAAGGAGCCACTGCTAGCTTGCTGGGGGGGTCCTCCGGGACCTGGGCCAGGTCCAGGGACCGTGTGTCCAGCGGGAAGCGACGCCGGGGAACGGTGGTGCTTGCTCTGGGGCGCTACAGAGGGCAGGCCGTGACTGGGAGGAGCCTTGGACCCAGGAGGTAGACCTGCAACAATTACAACAGCCAATGTTATACACTAATAATGTGAATAAATTTGTAGTTTCCTTTAACAATAACAACAGCCAATGTTATACACTAATAACACGAATATACTTGTAATTTCCTTTAACAATAACAACATGAATTAACTTGTAATATCCTTTAACATTATTATTAGCACCGCGTCTTACTACCCGTTCAGGTTATACGCACTTACGCTAATGTGTAATGGTAGGGTGATTGTGAGATGAAATGAAGGACCTACAGTTTAACGTGGAATCCGAACTACGGTGGAGACCTGGCATTCCTCACATTCACAAATCTTTTAACAATAACAACAGCCAATGTTATACACTAATAATGTGAATATACTTGTAATTTCCTGCAGCAAAAGCAACATTCAATGCTATTCACTAGGGACATGAATATATAACCAAGCTTGGTTATAACGAGCATGGATATTACAATATCATGGCCGTAAAGAGCAAAAAGCCCTTATGATTTTTATTTGCGCATATTCCCAAACAATTGCTCTCTTTTACAAAGGCGTGATATAAATATCATGTAGGTATTTATTTATATTATTTTTCTTTCTCTAATATTTTCGTTTTTTGAATTTAGCTTTTTAGTGAAGCTATTTAGAATTTAAGAAAATTAGGTGGATCATTATTGGTATAAAAATAAAATTTTGTTGATCCCCCGGTGCTTGCTGCAACCCATTTCTACTTCTCCAGGTTCCCAGTTTTTTAGGCGAATGATTATTTTTCTGTTTATTTAAATGATCATTTTTTTAAATGCTTGCAGCTAATAATACACATTTTAATTCCAATATCACATGTTTTAGATATTATGTGAGACCGTGTAAATATAATTTAAAAAAAACAACAACTGTACAACAATCTCATGGTAAAATGCCATAAATATTGACAATGAGTTTTGTTAGCATGCAAGAAACAACATGTTTTCACTTTTATTTTGCAAAATATTTTAATTTTAGCCAAGTATTTAAAATCCTGGATATAAAAAATGTTCCTGCCTGTAAAAAAAACTTGGTTTATTTACTCTCGTTATAATGGTGAGTTTAATTTTAAGGTTTTTATGACCAGTGGTTATTGAATTGAATTGAATGTTTTTGTTGTTGAGCCCAGTGGTTCGGCTGGGATGTGTGATAAACCAAACTGTGTAGCAAAGAATTTAAGGTCACTTTAATGGCAATTACACCAACCAATCAAAACTAATATTTCTAGTGATTGGTTTGGATTAGCTCTTTGTCAATTTCCATCAATAAGCCAGACTTATCTATTAATATAGAAATTGATTGGCCAAGGCAATGAATTAATATCAAACGAACCACCATAAATAATGGTTCTGGTTGGTTTGGATGGAATTACCAGTAAAGTCTATAAAGTGACCCAAGATTATTGTACATACAATTAGTTTTATCACACATCCCAGATGATTTTGTAACCACAACCGAAACATTGGAAATTATTATTCCCTCAATGCGGCCGAAGCCTGAAAACATTAGTTATAATATACTGGTGAGTTCGCTTAAAATTCCCCCTCATCCTATTTTTACAGACAATTTAAATTGTTAATAACCTGCACACTGAAACTAAAGTGTTATATTCCTAACTTCATACGTCACATGCCGACTTGTCAGACAGGCTGGATTCAAGGTTTTGTTTATCTTTGATGAGTGGTTCGACCAAATAGGAGCACGGAAGATCACAAATAATTTTATTAAAATATCTAAAAATAAACCCAAATACAACTTTAATAAAGTGCAATGAAGTTGTGTCATATGTATAGAATACATTTAAAAGATTTCAACTTGATAGTCAAAATGTGCACACATTAAAAAAAGTCACAATTGATTAAAAGTACATAAATAATAGCTTTAAAACATCGCATCATGATTAACTCAAATTAAATGTCCAGGCGCGTCACTGCCTTCAATCATGTCCTGCTCCTAAAGTACATAAATAATAGCATTGATACATCACATCATGATTAACTCAAATTAAATGTCCAGGCGTGTCACTGCCTTCAATCATGTCCTGCGCTCTTGTTACTCACCAAGGAATAAAACAGTTTAGCAATTCTGAAGGAGAGTACCATTCTGGTGAGTTTGTTTGAGCGAACCCCAACTTACACTTGTAAAATTAAGAACTAAAGTCTAGGAGGATGAATTTCCAAGGAAGTGAAGCACATGCAAGAAAGGGTTAAGGAAAAACAAGCAATGTGCTCATTCAATATTGAAAATCCGGCCTCTTGGCTTCAAAGCTTGAAGTGTGTGTGTGTGTGTGTGAGGGGGGGGGGGGGACCCGGGAGGGGGGGGAGGAAAAGGACCCACCCTCACACTGA
>CABEEJ010002157.1:77799-90041 GCA_901482245.1 Timema douglasi
GGGGGGGACCTGACAGGTGAGTGATCAGAACGCCCGACTCTGACCTGATCTAGAAGAAGCCAAGGATAAAAATACTCAGAATTTTGGTAAATGCTGATCAGTATATTATTGCAGTTTTCATAGTGAAAAACATTTTAGGCCTAAATAAATATTGATTCAATCGATAGCCTTCATTTATTTTAATTTCCTACAAATTGTAATCTCAACAGTTCTTGAATAATTGTCATAAACATAGTGGTATTTTCCAGTTGAACCTAAATTTTGAAAATAAAAAGAAAGTCCTAGCAAAACTTTGTGATGCCCATGGTAGATATTTAATAACTGTTTTGAGATTAATCTGAGGTGAAAATGAAAACCAAATATGTCTACTGGGCCCTGGCCTGGGATAATAGGACCATCTCTTAGACTATTCATTCTAGTTGAATTCAGTCAACCTGGAGCTTCAATTGGAGACGATCAAATTCATAAAGTAATTTGTTGTAGTTTATGCATTCATCATAATTATTTTCAAGAGCAATATCAATTATAAAGGGGGGGATTTTGAAAACTGATTGCCGTAGAGGCTTTTATATCAGGAGTCCCTGATAGTGTGTTTCCTTGATTAAATAATACAATTTTTTTTTTATTAGGGCTAGTCTAGGAGAAATAATTTACCTGCCTCTTTCTTCTAAAAATTGCTCGTACTGTTTCTTCAGTTGATATAGCAATTTTTTATCCTTTATCTAGCAGGGCTATTTTAATTTTAGCGGAGGTTAATTTTATTTAGCCTATAGTAATTAATAATCCTTTATTTGTTCAATTAATATTAATCACAGCTTTTTTTCCTTTTACTCTCCATGCCGGAGAAAAACTATCTATTTTTAATTTGTAATAAAAACTAGGAAAATACTCTCCTTAGCCCTCATTCCCCTCTACCCCACCTTAAAGTGGAGATGTAGGGGGTGTGAGAAAATGACAGTCAGTATGTTGCCGTTTTTATAACAACACTTTTTTGGCCAAAATAAAATATTTCTATAATAGTAATATTAGAGTTTAATTTTCTTGACATGGTAATATCAACAATTGTTGAATATCTGTTACGTAGATAGCGGCATTAGATGATAAACTTTTTAGATGAAAGGAGAAAGTTGTCTTTAAATTCCAGGACACCCTTGATAGATATTCTAGAACTGTTGATATCCTCACGCGAAGAAAATTAAACTCTATGTCTCTACTGAAGCAGTAGTTTATTTATTTTGAGAAAAAAATTGTTGCTATAAAAACTGCAAAAATACTGACATTTTCTAGTGTCCTCCACATCCCCACCTGAAAGCTTAGTACTCCCTTGGAAACATTGTTGCACGTCCAGACTACAAAGATGAAACATTTGTTTCTCTACAAAGTTCAGTTGAATGAAAGATGTCTGTTGAGGATGCTGCTGCTATGGCTTGTGCTTTGTATGTAGTTATGAGCTGTTCAGGAAGAGAGAGAGAGAAGAACAAAACGGCGGTGGGTTCGTAAAGTGCTTCAAAATAGTTCGTACTATACAAATAAACTTCCGACAGAACTAAAGCTCGAAGACGGCAGTGGTTTTATGAGGAACTTCACTCGCATGTTTCCAACAGATAGTGAAGTTATTTTACAAGTTGGTCCCAGGATAATGAAAAGCAACACACGATTTAGATCAGCAATCTCACCTACTGGCCAACAACGTTGATTGTTGTCGGAAACATTGTTTCTTGTAACTAATTTTAAATGGATCACGGGAAACGTGTTTTCTCCGCTGGGAATGAAAAAATGTTGCCCGACTGTTTTCTAAAACAAGGGCAACATGTTGGCAAACCATGTTTATTAGTGGGTACTAGGTTTAAATTAGGGGATTTAGAATTACTGACAGATACAAATATCAAAAGTTGTATTTGAGATATATATTATTTAAAAATCTTTACAAAAGAACATTCAATTCAAATTTAAATTTATTTATTTGTGGGTGTGTAACCTCCCCCCCCCCCTACCCATTGCGGTCTGCCGCTGACAGGGCTTTGGAGATGTTCGGTTGACGTCACCAGGGAATGAGGAAGGGGGGTGGGGTGAGGGGAACAAGTGAAGATTGGAGAGTGCGGGGGCGATCGATCCCCCCCAGCCACTACCGGGTAGTTTAACAGTCCTACAAACGGGATAGAGAGGATTAGCAAACCCTGTGGCTTGGCGGGGCGGAATCATCCATACTTACCAGGGATATCATTTAGGCGTTTAATACCTTTACGCGGTTCACACAGAATTTAACTTTTAGACAAACACAACAACCAAACCTCATATTGCTAATTTAGCACTAAAGGCGGAAATACACGTTTAACTTTGGTTGAACAATACGGTTGATTCAACTAAATTAAAAGCAAAGGGAACATTTAAGAAGATTACCTTTTCCTTCCTCATTTCTACTCCATTAGAGTAATGATAAATAAGCGTACGACCCGAACAAGTAGTAAGACGCAGCGATAACAAAAATACAGTCCCCCGGCCGTTAATTTATCGCTGTAAAAGAGGGAACCCAAATTTCACCAATTATACATTTTTCAGCCATGCCAGAAATAGAACCCGGGACCCTTAGCTCGATAGAGAGACACGCTACCGACTGAGCTAAGTTGGTTGACTAAATAGTACAAATCGGTTCCTTGTACATCGGCACAAAATAGATTTTTCAAAAATAATCGATCAACAAACGAGAAAGAGTGATAATTGAACATTCTACATTGGCGGTCCAAAACCATACACTTTCATAGGAATATAGGAAATTTACTCATCCATACATTGTAATCAAATAAATATATTTTAAGTTCATTTAAACTAAGAACTAATCTGATGATCCACGTGTTGGTGAAGAGATGTCTTGTACTACCACGTTAGTACTTAGCAATTTAAGTGTTTATTAATTAGTTATAATTTTATTGTAGTCAAGCGATTTTACTATAGTAATTTTTTTTATACGGATAAATATATATAAGTGTTTCGACTGGAGCAACACAGTCTATGAATTTATTTTAATTTTCTACAAATGGTGATATCTATTTTTTAATGTTTGTCATGAGCATACTCTCCATTATAATAATTATTTATATTAATAAAAATTATTATTATTAATATAAATATGCCATTAATAAAGGCGTCGGAGTCGTAGGTCCAAGCACCTGGGAAGTATGACAAAGTATGCCTATTGCAACAAGAAGATCAGGTCGAGGATCGTCGTGGCCAAGGAAGCTTTCAACAAGAAGAGGTTACTGCTGACCAGCCAAGTTGAGTTTGTAGCCGAGGAAAAAACTGATAAAATACCACACTTGGAGTATCGCACTGTATGGACTCTCAGGAAGCTGGAAAAGAAATACTTGGAGAGTCTTGATACGTGGTGCTGGAGAAGACTTGAGGAGATCAGGTTGAGAGACATGTTGACATATGATGTAGTCCTGAGAAGAGGGGAGGAGAAGAGAACCATTTTGGATGTGATTCTTTGATACCACACAAACTGGATCCAACACTTCCTTAGGAGGGACTGTCTTCTGCACGACGTCATAGAAGGAAATGAATGATGTAAGGGAAAGAGAAATGAAATATTAGATGACTTGAATGAAAGAAGCAAATTCTGATAGCTGAAGGAAGAGGCAGAGGACACGGTGCATTGGCGGTCTAAGTTAACTGACAAAAGGAATGGAGCTGTCGTAAGACAGAACTTCTAATAATAATAATCATTGTAAATACAAAAAAAGAATCTTGTACTATTGTTTCTAAAGTGATATCAAGTGAGGTTCCAGTACGTTCTTCACTGTAACTCATAAATCCTGCTCAAGTTAACATCAAATTAAAATTGACTTAGGAAGATTTTTTTATAAGGGAGAAGGGGGGGGGGGCGTTTCAGGGTCTGAAATTGTAATTTTATGATATGATAATAGCCCTAAGAAAGAAGAACATTTTTAATTTATCCAGTAATGGTGAAACTTCATTTTTGTAAGAGGAGAGGGGGAAGCAAGTAACTTAACAGTTTTACCCTCCTCTCCACCAGTTAATGTTACAAAAATTGGCCGCTACTTGAAGCTATTTGTGGTGGTCCTCATTTGGAGAGTTTTTAAAACTGGATACTTCTGGAGACTATCTAAAGCAGTGGTCCTCCAGCAAATTTTTTGAAAATAATTGGATGCTTTTAAAAGTTATTTTAATAAGTGCTCACTAGAAATTTGGAATGCTCTAGAAGCTATTTAGAATGTTCTTCGCCTGATTTTTTTTTAATCTCAAAAATATACGTTATTTTGAATGGCCCTTCACCTGGCAAATTTTTAAAAAATTGATGCTTCCATAAGTTATTTGACGTTTGATAGAAGGCAGGCAGTCTTTAAGATCCATATTAAAAATTTAGGAAAATTTGAAGGGTGGGAGGGAAAAGTTGAACCCTATAAAACTCCCCCCTCCCTTCGCCCACGAGAAATATATGCTATGCTTCAATGGCAAATGAAAAGGTCCTTTATGAACTTTCTTTTTAAACATGGATCATCAACTATATAAAACAGTTTTACATATATAAACATAAATATGTAACGTGCAGATTGTATAGGTATTATTATTATTATTATTATAGCATCGCGTCTTACTACCCGTTTAGGTTATACACTTATGGTTTTGGGGATTAGGAAGGCTATAATTAGAGGAAGTGTAACAGTTTCTAAGTGGAGGGAGAGTGTAAAACAATTTTGGAAAATGATTCATACTACACCTGACCCGAGATTCGAACCTCGCAGTTGGTTTACGGTATTATATAAGCTGCAACTCAGTGAGAAGGCGACTTTTTTTTCTCTCCTAAATTAAGTATGCAAACAGGGCTGACTGTACCTTATTCAAAAGGCTGTCACCATCATTGGTGGACACGCGGACTAAACGATAGACACGTATATTCCGGTGACAAGGTAGGTTGGGTTTCGAATCTCGGCCGGGTATGCTAAGATGTGTTTCTCCCTTAATCTTTTCCCGCGTAATTGAGGGTACATTTCCTCTAGATGATACATTCTTCACCCCTATCTCACCAGCGTAGTTAAAATGCGTATAGTCCGGACGGAGAGTCTGTCACTGTTTTTTTTAAAGGTGTCAAAGAAATTTTCGGAAGGTACAAAGTTGGTCTAACGGTCTACATTTCTAGCAAAGAATCGAGTGGATGAAGTTCCATGGCCTCTTTATTATTATTTTATCACCATGTCTTATTACCTGTTCAGGTTATAAGCATATATGATAATTATTACTCTATAGCAGAAGGGATGAAAAAGGAAGCATTTTATAAGGTAATTTATCAGAAGAGTGGGAAACCCTTTAGGAAAAACCACCCTCAGTAGACCCAACAGGGGCTTCTACTCATTAGCAGGTTATTATAACACGATAGTGACTCCTTAGACCGTTCAGCCACTAAACCCTCTTTTTAACGGGCGATTTTCCTTGCTATCTTCAGGCGAACACTGGTGCATTATCTTATGTTGCGTGTGGCCCAAACGAGCGGCAACACGAATCAACAGCCACCATCGGGGGGGGGGATCTGACCGGATGCAATGTTACGCAGGGTATTGTACAAGGTACGTGTGTCTAGGGTAATCGTCCTGGTCCCTACGATCCATGGTGTGGCAGCTGTGGCCGGGCACGTCACTTCCGGCGAAGTGCCACGTGACAGGAAGTACCGTCGACAGCTGCTTCTTGCACTGATTCTACAACCCTTTATTCCTTACACTCCTATCAATGGATTACCGGCCTTTCTTCCTGGTGAAAACACCGATACTTAAAAAACAAAACAACAAAAAAACACTGTACCTGGTAACAAAACTTTTAAACCCCGTCCCCTCAGCCCTAATGAGGGAGTACCACACACTTTTAAAAAACCCTGGTGACAACCTTTGAACCCCGCTGTCCCTGGTGACATTACTTAAATATTCATATACCTGGCGACCACTCTTGAAACACCCCTGTCCTTGACGAAGGCCCTTGAAAAGCCCCCTGATCCTGGTGACAGCCGTTAAAACCGCTGTCTGTTGAACAGCTTTGTCCCTGGTTATATACTATTAGACAGCCATTTCTGTGATAGCAGGCCTCAACCCTTTAAATATACAAGTTCCTGCCGACAGTCCTTGAAAACGCCTTGTCCTCTAGTGAGGGTGTACAAAAATACCCACGCACAACTGTAATGGTATCCGTATAGCACTTTTTTCACCGAGTAAGAGTCCGGGATTATATCTTCAACATCACCAAAAATTATATTTTATGTATTTGAGGTATTTAATATGCACTTTCTGACCCGGCTAATTATATCAGCATTTCTTCTATTAGCGAGCGCGAAAGGTCCTACCAATTTTAACGGGAAAGGTATTTCCACATGCCTTTCTGCATTATTTTACATGTCACAATCCACACGGGAGCAACGGCTTTACTTCCTCTCAAAAGTAAGTTGTGTTATGGGTTTTAACCCACGATCATTGGGTACCCGAGGCGAGCATCCCATCCTAACTCTGACCTCGTAGGTCGGGGATACCTCCGTGTGAATGGACTAAATGTAGCTTAAGTTTTGCATCACCTAACAAGGCGAGGATGGCCGGTGCATTTTCTTTATATTCCACTTTCCTCAACCTGACTAAAAAATCGTAGTGTTTAGGGTAGCGATTCCCAACTATTTAAGTTGCGGACCACCCTTTAAAAAATCTGCATATTAATCCCAAGACATACTTAATGGAGGGCTTCTAAACAAACAAAAAAATAGCTAGAACAAGGGAAAAAGTATATTGGAGCTAGGTCAGTGTTCAGGTTAAATACGCAAATAAAAATAGTTTCATTTAGTGTCTTATATTAGACCTATACAAATATAAACATTAAAAAATAACTAGTTTGTACACACAACGCAGATCAATACAAATTTCTCTCTCTCTATTTATCTAATATATGAAAAATTGAGTATTGGTAATTGAAATATATATATATATATATATAAAAAAAAAAGAGTTGAACCAATTTTAATAAACGACAATTCATTTGGAAGGTTGGGTGGGAGGCTTTTTTCTTCTGTGCTTACAGTGGCCCATCTGTACAAACATTCCTTGTTTATATCCACATACAACGAAATAAACTTTTGAACAAAAAAATTATGGTTGCCTTTGAACCAAACCAGTGGCAATAACCATGACTGTTGTGAGCCTTTTGTTCTAGTGCATCCGTAGTAGTAGTAGTAGTAGTAGTATAAAATATATTGGAAAAAAACAAAACTTTTTATTTTTAGCACTGTTCTTGTTACCAAAATCCGGGTATATCTAACCTAGAGGAGCAAATCGGTTATGAATTTCAGGGTTTTGCACCAAAACTCTCCCAAAGAGAAGATGAGGAAACCAGACTATTAAATCCCATGGTACAGTCACCGTGCAGTAGCCCTGGTGGCCAGTATGTGAACCACTCATGTTCCGGCAGACCAGTCAAGTTGATTATGTGTGAGGTGACTGAAGCTCGGGCAGGAAACACACGACACAGCATGTGTGATGAATAGAGCCCGGATTTGTATGCAAAATGCATGTAATTTTTTACATATCTAAAGGTATGCAGAAATGATATAATTTGTAAGTTACACCTTTGGGCCAGTGTTTGATAGTGCATATAAATACAGATTCCGGGGGTAAATGATTTTGCATGCACATTTTAAATTTTTAAGGTAAAAATACATAGTTTGCTCGTATTTTTACAGAAAAATGCATATTTTACTCGTAAATGTAGTATTAAACTAGCACTTGTTCCCTAAAAGTCTTTGGTTGGTTAGTAATTAAATAATAAAATGTCTGCAGTTAACTGGATATAAGATAAAACAAAACTAGAGTGCGTTTGTGAATGTGTGTGTTCTGTAGATGGCATCGAGAAGAAGATCCAGTACATCCATAATCACTTCTATAAATTATCTAAAATTATAACACAGTTGGAGGCTCGAAGTAAATCCTTGCAGTTCTCACTTTATTTGATGTATAAAATTTCAGTACCATCGTCCTCAGAAACTCAAGGTGTTGCATACATGTCATTCGATAAGCTTGTTCAGGTATTAAATAAAAACAAATTCTGGTTACAAAAGTATGTCAAATTAGCAAAAAGTTGTCTGATGAAAAAAACTGAAGTACAAGATAAATTCACCGAAAAACAAATTGTGGTGGTTTTTCCACATGCACCTGTAATATCATCCTATCAATACTTCTAAAATAGTGCGAATAATATAAAATAATCGCAATGTTGAAGTAAAAATAAATTGTACGGCGCACCGCACAGACTTTCTCTCTCTTTCTATAAACTCGTAAGATTTCTGAACGGAATAATGTAAGAAGGCAAGATTGCCGTCAAGATTCATCAAAATTTCTGTTTTAAATCTTATATTTTTATTTTTATAGAATTAATGTCCTCATTTGTATGTTTGGACCAATGAAAAAGATTAATATTGGGTCAGCAAGGGTCAACCCTTCGTATTAAAATTTCTATTTCCGGTTAACATTTTATTAAGTGTTGCACATCTTCAAGTAATCGCATTGATATTTAATTATTCATTTATACATTTTGACCAATAAAAAATGTAAATATTGACTATTGAGTCTAAAATGGAGATAGATCATTGCTCTACAAACATTTCTCCTAAGGGGTCTAGGGAAAAATAACATACTTTTTTTAGATACTTATATTTAATTACTCTATGGCATTGGAGAATTATTGCGTTAAGACTTAAGTAGTATATGTTTACAACTAAAGCTTACAAAATTGTATTAATATATTTGCAGATATCTCAGAAACTGTTGCTTTTATAAAAATATATATGTCAAATAAAAGTTTTTTATTTCCAATAGTCCTACAATTTTGCAATGATAAGTTGTTTAGTATCTCAAATAGTTGCGGAGATACGGAAATTAACGCTTCTGTAAAGTACCACTAAAAATAATTTTCATG
Organism: Timema douglasi; assembly: GCA_901482245.1. Classification (NCBI taxonomy): domain Eukaryota; kingdom Metazoa; phylum Arthropoda; class Insecta; order Phasmatodea; family Timematidae; genus Timema; species Timema douglasi. Next base: position 86,755 of record CABEEJ010002157.1, read on the forward strand.
GGGAAATGAAAATAGCCAGTTTATTTATAATCTTAATAAACGCCTAGATACGAATTTTAATCAAAATCGTTGGAGCAGATTTTGAGAAAATCTATTTTTTCTCTTTTCGCCCCTTATAAAACTATTCTTAATTTTAAGTTTTAATAGACACACAGACAGACGGCATTGCAAAGACTATTTATTTAGGGTTCGGGGGGTCATGAGAGTCGACATCCATCAACATTTCAGGTTAGATTTTTTTTACGGTCGCAATACTTAAACTTTAATGTCCAAAAGTTAAAAACTATATATAATTGCGTAGAGATTGAAAATTATTGATTTTATAAAAATATGTTTCGAATAAAATATTTGTATTATATATATTTATTTGTAATGCTAAGTAATTTCATATCTCAAATAGTTTCGGAGATATAATAAAAAAAAATGTTAATTTACGCATCAGACCGGAGCCCTTAAAGCCATTTTGCCGAAATATTGAGAGTAGCCATTTTGTTTGGATATTTATTAATGTTTATAAATGAAATTTAATCAAAATCGAGCAAATTTCGGGAAAATCGACTTTTTCTCTTTTTGCCCTTCAGTAAACTACCCTTAATTTTAGGGGTAGATGTCCAATTCCAAAAACCCCTCGGGGCAACCCCATAAAAACCCTAGATATCAAGTTTTAGCTAAATCGGTAAAATAGACAGACATACGGAAATTCAAAAAACACTTTTTCGGATTCAGGGAGTCATGAAACGTCAAGATTCATCAAAATCTCGAGTTCGATTTCTTTGACGATCACCATACTTTCTCTACCTGTAAGATAGAGATAAAGTATAAATAAAGGTTCGTATTTTCTATTTATTCCTTACAACCGGAGTCATACTATAGTCTACGTTGTGTCGAAGCAAGGAACACGGAAAGGAGAAACTATAAATGGCTGNAAAAATAAAGTTTATAGTGAGTAAAAGTAAAAATATATATATATGTGATCAGAAATGAATGAATTATAAAATTTCACTTATATTTCATTTACTTACGAAGTGTTACATCCCATTTTACTGAAATTAAAGTATTCTAAACTTTCATATAACTCGTTTTATTACCAATCCCTGTGCTTAAAAATAGTTATATGATTAAAATAATCTATCAAATATTTTTTTAAAAGTAAGATTGGGGGAGGGGGAGAGGGGGGAAGAGGGGGACCGTTCAGCGGGGTAGAAAATCTTGAAAAATAAAAAAAGCTTCGCGTAATCAAGGTCGGTGGAATAGAACTCGAGTTTTCACAACATTTGGGTGGAAATAAAAATATTATACCAACTAGGTTCAGTTTAATTTTCTACACATAGTAAAACAGCTCTTAAATATTTGTCAACAACAAAATTTAACCAATCGTACCTATGGTTGTAAAAACTGTAACAATAACGCGGCCTTCAACCCTAAACCTCCGGTAGCCGCTCTTTTCCCACGATCTGCTCCTACATCACGACATGAATGTTTCTCTTTATCACCGCCTCTTACAACTTGTTCAGGCTATACGCCTAGCCTATATGATAATTACTCTAATAGGGTAGGGATTAAGAGGTAATCTACCAGCATTTGTATGGAAGGAGAGTGGGAAACCATTTAGGGAAAAAAGTCAGTATATCAGACCGAGATTCAGACCCCGAGCTCTCCGTCATCAGCAAGCCAGTTATCACGAAAGTGACGACTAAAAAAAGAAGCGGGTAGTTATGGAAAATGATCTGTACAATGGAAGAGACAGCAGGTCTATGATTTCCACTAATTTATCGCTGTAATTATCAATTGGTAACCTGGCGGTCTAGGGATAAGGTGTCAGACATGTGCTGGGGATCCGGGGTTCAATCCTCACTCCCGGCACAGATTTATCTGATTGTCAAGCACTTCCTTCACCTCTGACAAGACATGTATTAATCACAACTTGTGAATGTGTGGAATACTAGGCCCCCACCGTGGTTCGGATCCCACGTTAAACAGTAGGTCCTCCATTTCTTTAGCAATATATCGATGTATCGTTTCCATGCCTAGTCTCAATGCAACACGCTATATCTCGTGGTCTAAAAGGGCGGGATGGGTGGAGGAAGGTTAGTATCGAGACTAAAAGACGAAGAGTGTTGTGGCCGACACAAAGCAGACGTGAAAAAAAACCCCACTTCACTTCAGACTCGAGGTCTGCAGTATACACAACGCCTGGGAAAACCTTTCCGAGACAAGCTTAAGAACAAGGTAAGGCATGGTTCATTCTTGGTATGAAGGGATTACTGGAAGGTCTTTTCTCCTACAAAAATCCTACTATATAGTAGAATTATGACAACAATAAAAACCTTTCAGACCGTTATTTCTACCACGAAAAGGGTATACATTGGTAGGTACAGTCCAATTTTAATTGTAAGAGCCGCCATATCTGACAGCTAGAAAAATTACTAGATATACTTCCATGTATTAATTTAATCACCCGCCTCGGTGGCGTAGTTGGCTAACGCGTTAGTCGTGTTGAGTTCGACTGCTGAGGACGGGGAGATCGAGGTTCGAATCTCGGTCGGGTGAACTGGGGTTGGTTTTTCCTAAATGGTTTTCCACTCTCCCTCCACGCGAATGCGGGTTCACTTCCTCTAATTCAACCTTCCCCAATTCCTAATCCATTAGAGTAATTAGTACTTAGGGTTCGGCCAGACTGACAAGCGTGCGAGCGAGCGAGCGCGCAAGCGACTGGGTGGCCACACTGGCGAGCGAGCGAGCGAGCGCGTAATTAGCAGACCCTAGTTCATTAGAGAAGATGTATCTGTCAAAGACACTTGGTACATCTCTGCTACTCGAAAATTCTTACAACAAATATGTTTAATGTACTGAAGTGTTTTACAATCAGATTAGCCGCACCAGTGGCGGAATGGTACGTTGCACTCCATAGATTTTGACTGGGAGATAAAGGTTCGAAGGTTCGAAGGCTCAGTGAACTGAAGGTGATTCTTAAAACTTATTTATTGTTGTGGTTTTTTCATACTCTCCAAACTAATGGTGATTATTATTTGTAAAGGCCTACTTTGATTATAATATTGAAGTATTGTAACATATCGGGCTTACATATATTTATGGTCTTACCAATTAAATTAGGCCATTAATAGCAAGTGTGTTAAATCTATCACTGATAGAAAAAAGTCAAATATCATGTCAAAATGAGAAGTTTCCCAGCACTCAATGAACCAACATACAATAATATTGCCTAGCGCCTGTAAACTAGACTGTACCGGGTCGAGCGCGCGCGCTTGAAAAATAGAAACAGTTCT
>CABEEJ010002158.1:1820-40669 GCA_901482245.1 Timema douglasi
GGGGGGGGGGGGGACGAATACCTGAAATACAATAGAGCGTCGATAACTGGGACAAAATAGGGATCGACCCAGTTCGGGTTATCAATTTGTCCGGATTTTCAAAAATACTGCACCTATACCAAAAATTTAAAAAAATAAGCATGGACAGGGTTCGTTAAGTCAGTGTTCAGGTATGAACATTTTCTATTTATTTGAACAATGAACGTACACATGCATTTTGTTGTTAAATATTACAAATTGTGAAGGAATATAATATACAGGAGTGACGCATACACTCAAGGCTTCGTTTCCCACTCTATTGGAATTTACAATACTGATACCGATTTGGCTGTTTTTATAAATATTTTTGGCAATCTGGATTATCAACAATCCGGATTTTTGAAGGTCAAATTATCGACGCTCTTCGGAACCCTTGATACCATTTACAAATTACTTTAATCAAGCACAATTTGCAGAGTGAAAAGAAGCCATCTCGAGCACAGAGAAAGAAGAAGATAGTTAATTCTAACAAAGGTGTGTGGTGTGTGTTTATCACCTTAAGTTTATCATGTGAACACTCAACTATTGATGATGCCAGTAATAATATAAAAATGGTAATCCTGTCAGTAGTCAATGGACTTTTATTCTCCACTAGTTTATAAGTCTGTCTACGAAAGACCGAGCGTAAAAATACAACCCAACCTAAATAAACTTCTGCAGAGCAAGGAAGGTTAGGTTTCGTTAGGTTGCGCTTGCTGGTAAAATGTATTTTTCAACGGATAAGTCTATTAAGTAAGATTTAATGACGTGAGAGTGAAATAAAATCATTCTAGTTTTATTAATCAGGTTCAATTTTTCACACGGTTTCGTTCGCATTAAAGTCGGCTGAGTTAATTTTTTTTACTGCGAATTAACTGCCAAAAGCACCATTTTATACAATTATGGGTCGAGAAAATATTTTATATGTCGACGACGCAACACATTAACAGCTATCTGTAGTAAGGAGCCTAAATAAATAGTTTTAATTTTGCAGAACTTGCATCAAGATTCTCTCTCCTACGCGGAGGAGCTGTTACAATGAACACAACAATACATAGTTTAAAATGAAAGAACAACTCCATTGTGAGCATCCTATCAGACCAAACAAATTGTGCTAGTGTCTTATAAAATAAACCTTGTGCAAGAATATTATTCGCGGCGCTAGCGCATTTAACACAACCGACAACCTAAATGCTGCCAAACAATGAAACCGACTCGATACGAGTGCTTTATGAAGATACAAATGTTCCTTCCACTCCTCCCGCTGGCCGAATCAAGAACACACGCAAATCAGAAGCGACGTATGTTTACTGCTTACGTCCAGTTTTTCCGCACTCATTCGATCGCTGATGAGATGCGGAAAAATGAGACCAACAGAAAAAGTCCCGTCTTTATTCGCTGAGTAATTTTTGAGTTTACAAACAAACGGACATACAGAGAGAAAGTCGAATTTACAAAGAGATTTAGAGTTTTATTATTTTATATTATATATATGATACAATTTCTTCATACACCACCTTTTTGGTGACTACTGTAGGACTTAGGGTATTTTTGTCCCCTGATTATTATTTTTTTGTCCAGTTTAACACCTACTTATGTTGAGCTGCGCATCCTGGTAAAAGCCACGTACGGCTGTCCATGGCTGAAAATAGCCCTAGCCAGGGCTTGAGCTGTGACTTATTGGGTGTCTGAGAGGGTCAGTTTAACCGGAAAACTACTTTATCTCAAAATAAGGATGGTTTCTGCCAAATCAAGTCCAGTTTAGAAACCTATTGAAATGGTTGCATTAGTAGGTTTGTATCCAATTTGGTAACTGCTAGGCAGGCTCCACTGAATAGTTATTTTTTAGTATCCAGGTCCCTAAATATCATTATTAACATACGTGGGGGCATTCCTGAGGATGTCAAACTGTTTCAAGGCAGTTGGATAGTTGTATTTTCCCCCAATCCTGCTCTTGGTTGTCTTAGTTCACGCTAATGTAGCAATAGGCCTCTCCCAAACCCTCAATGCCTCCTTATTGAAACCTCTAATTTCATCAGTTCACGGTGAGAGGTTGGCACCAGTACAACATTCTTGAATAACGGTTGTGCTCAAACGCTTTGTTACCTACCAAGCCTTGTGTCAATATTTTATTTAGTAATTAGATTATATTTTAATTCAAGTTGCAACTGTTTTTCAGTTCTCCATCACCCAATTTCATAAACAATTTAGTGTAGTAGGCCTACTGTAAATTAATTGGCCGTACATTATTGTTTAAGTTGAGAATTTTAAATTTTATCCTCAGTTAAGAGTATTTATTGCTGATCTGGCCTATTATTATACTATAAAAACGCGCAAAAGCAGGTAAACATTGTTTATATTCAAATGTTTGTCGAGTTTTGATTAATTTTTTTCCTCGGTCGTATAAACAATAAGAAGACCAAATAATCAATTTTTAGAATTGGTGTATGCCAGTCTGTTTGTTTGTTGCTGGTTAACTCAAATTGTACTCATCGAATAAAAATGGAACTTTTTCCGTTCTCTTTATTTTTCGGGAAACGAGGGATGTTATATAACATCCCGATATATCATCAGCAAGAGAGGAAGTGTCCAAAACAATCAGGCGTATATAGCAAACATACGTGACAGCTGGTTAGCGCGGGTACACAAGATCGAGCTTGACTCGAGAAGGCGGAGGGGAGAGGTTAGGTTGTATTATTTGCTATCATTTGAAGTTGTCGGATGATAGTAACATTCTCTCCTAATGTTTGACACGAGGATGATATGCAAAATTCTGTTTGGTGTGATAGGCCACTCACTATAGAATGTTTATTTCAATTTACTTTATCTTTGTTTCATAGATATTACATTTAAAATATTTCTTTTGGTGCTCATTGTAAGAATATGCTATTACATATGAGAGTAAATCTTTACACAAGAAATGCGGAAATATAAACTATTTATTTTGTTTCCTGTTTATGGTCAGTCATCAATATTAGGTGTCGTTGACATACAACATTTACCTCGCTTCATTAGTGTCTGAAATGGTGTTTTTGGTAGCTAAGACTATTCGCTGCTAAAAGAAATGTTAGTCTCCTTATATTGAATGTGAGTTAAGACTAGTTAATTACATTACGAGGGGTGTTCAAAAAGAAACTGAACTTTGGAAATTGCCCCTCAACCGGCAGAGGGAGCACGCTGCGGCTACTGATTGCACGTAGCGGCAGGTTTAGACAACCAACTGCCATTTGCCGCGTTTCTCTCTGACCGTTAATTAGCGAGCTACATCCGCTGAAGTGAGCACGTGCGCAAGCTGTTCGTCGGATTAGTGCCAAAGGGACAATGAAAGAGCTTGAAGAACAACGTGTGTGTGTGAAATTTTGCTACAAACTTGGCAAAACTTTTACAGAGACATTTAAATCGCTTAGCCAAACATACGGGGAGGACTGTGTGAGTTGAACGCAGTGCTATGAGTGGTTTAAGCGTTTTGAACATGGCAGAATGTCAGTCAGTGACGATCCCAAACCTGGACGATCTTCCACATCAACAGATGACGACCATGTCGAGAAAGTTTGTGTTGTGATTCGTGGAAATCGTCGTTTAACTGTTCGAGAAGTTGCTGACGAAGTGGGCATTAGCGTAGGATCATGCCATCAAATTTTGAGTGACAAACTTGATATGCGTCGTGTCAGTGCAAAACTCGTGCCACGTTTGTTGACAGACGATCAGAAACAGACCCGTGTTGAAATCACCCAGGAACTGCTTGCCAATGACAATGAAAGCTTCCTTAAGTACATCATAACATACGATGAGACGTGGGTTTATGGCTATGATATTTAAACTAAGGTGCAGTCGTTGCAGTGTGTGGGCAAAGGGTCTCCTCGTCCAAAAAAGCACGCATGATTCGTCAAAGATCAAGGTGATGTTGGTTGTGTTTTTTGACTTCAAAGGCATTGTCCATCAGGAATTTGTACCACGTAGTCAGATGGCAAACAAGGAAGTCTACCAGGGAATTCTAGCGGGTTTGAGGGATGCTGTGCGCAGGAAGAGGCTTGAGTTGTGGGGAAACCAGACTTGGAAGTTGCATCATGACAATGCGCCAGCTCACGCGTCGCTCCTTTTCCGCAGCTATCTAGAAAAACATCACACTCCCATAGTGCCCCATCCACCGTATTCTCCGGACCTAACCCCAGCAGACTTTTTCCTGTTTGCCAAACCTAAAACCACGTTGAAGGGACGTCGTTTCCAAACCACAGAGGAGATTCAGGACAATGAGACAAGAGACCTGCGCGCCATCCCACAAAGTGCGTTACAGGAGGCTTTCCAAAAATGGAAGCAACGTTGGGAACGGTGTATTGCCAGTAGAAGGGACTACTTTGAGGGTGACAGTGCCTAAAATGTTGTACAATGAGCAATAAAGATGTTATAGTAAAAGTTCGGTTTCTTTTTGAGCACCCCTCGTATACAACGGTTGACTAGATCTTGTACACGATCATCCTACACGAACAGTTTGGCTTCTCTGATGACGACTGCATACTTTGAATGGAGTCCGGAGTTTCTTCTAACAGGGTCAGGTAGTTTGTAGAGTAGGGACTTTAAGAAGGTTTTCCTTGCGAGTTTCCCGTAGTCAAACCAAACACGGCTCACCCTACCCTTGTTGCAACAACAAAACTATCAAAACAATTGACTGTATAACAATATGTAAGTTCTCCTTCAATTTGAAGTTGAAACGTCTATTGTCATTTCTTCTTGGTTTTAAAGTGCTATTAACAAATAAACAAATTAAAATAATGAAATAAATCACGTTATTGTTTAAATATGTATATATTTTATATACATTAGGAGGTTTTAGATTTTTGCGTATATGTTAAGTGGTCTTTCTAAAAATGGACCAAGTTTTAGCAACAAAATCATTAGGGCGTAGGAAAAAACTTTTGGACATCCTTCACACCAGACACCATTAGATATGAAATGATGTAGTTGGCCTAACATCAACAGTGTGGGCCCTAGTACATTTATTGCAATTGGGTCGCTAAAATAAGGTATTTTTACAAAAAGTGGCGATACTTAAAAAAAAATATATATATATATATATAAGCTTAATTAATAGTATATATTGTCCCATAAAATGAGGGTAGCGTAGGCGCCATTTTTCCAAGTTTGAAAGAGTAACTAAAAACTGAATAAGATGGCAGAATATCGTGTTTTTTTGTTTATGTGTATTTTGGCATAGTAAACTTTATTATTGGAAGCAAATTTAAATAAACATCTTAATTAGCAATACAATAACTGTTAAGATATTTTATTTTCCCTTGAATCAGTGCTTAGTAACGCTTACGGTACTTTTATTCTTAAGTTACGATATTTTGCTTTATTGATAATATTTAATTATTACATCATACTTTATTTAAATCACCCCTTTACATTGAAATATAATTATTATCAAATTAACTTTCCATTACCAATTGACAGAACTATATTATTTAATTGGCAACACTGTATATACCAATTGTTACATAATGTACAATAATTTCAGGTAAACCTAAATCACTACAGAGTAGAAATGTTTGTTGTCATATTAGTGAGAAATAATTAATAAATCATTTAAATTTCTTATCTCAAAATAATTATTATTAATTAAACTTTTTTAGCCCAAGATAAGTAAGACTTTATCAGAGTGGTATTTCTATTGGTAATTTGATGGTTTTTCCCTACTTGTTAATTTATTATAATGTTATGCGACATTAAAGTGACCACCCTCGAACCTTGATCCGACCAAACGGTCGAGGTCGGTTGTTGCAGCAAGGGTAGGTAGTGCACTGTTGGGGTAGATCGCACTTCCCTCCAAAGACAATACAAAAAGTCAAAGAACTACTTATGGAAAATGCAACACTGTGTGTAAAAATTATTTTGCACTGTAAAATAGTTAAGTAGCATTTATGAAAGTAGTGTATATGTGCATGTATGGAGGTGGTGTATATGTGTTAGAAATAAGACAACTTGGAATTAAAAACAGTAGACTAAGAATAACCTATGTTAAGTAGGTAGCATTGATTGTAGACCTTTGAATATGGGAATAGTAGATGTAAAGATAAACATTGATATAATGTATATTTAAAGCGCGATGTTCCCTTGAGATACGCATTAATTTATTAATGCGATAGCAAGGGCAATAACGCATTAGGTTTGAACTGTAGTCGAGTTAAGACTGATGTCTTGTCCGGCAACAAGCCGTCGAGGGCACAACCTTTCTGTGTGTATTTACTTTTAGGTGTTGACGTTATGCTTAACAAGTTTTGGCCGAGGGGGGCCTATCCTATCCTCAGGTCGGAAAGATATGTGGTGTGTACCAACAATCGTTTGGAGCACTAGTGAAACACCCAGGATAGAGTCCGGGAATCCTACAACCCGGCAAGTACATAATAAATTTTATTTGTGCTCGACTTAAATTAACATTGAGTTCGGTTACCTGTCCGTTCGTTGCTGTTGGAGTCGGAGGGGGCAACTTTTTGATGTTGTGGTGACCACAGAACAGGCATGGGGCTCCATTAGGACTAGAGGCAATGCACTTGTTACCGGTTGTTCCGCCCCCTACCAAAAGTCAGGGGGAGCACCCAGCGGTTGCCAGATATTATGCGACGGTGACTTCGGTCACATTTACCACGACCACCGCGGCGCGCCACGGTGGGCCATCACGAAGCCCCAGCCGAGAGCAAACAGACCAGGGCGAAGGGGGCGGGCTTTCACTCCTCCCTATATGGGCCAACCATGGACCACCTCCGTGAGACGATGGGCCAGATTGCCTTGTCGAAGCTCACAATGACCAATCTACCGGCAGGAGATCTGGGACTAACCCCTGGCAGGGTCGCACTGGTGGATGTGACACCAATGCTCCCTACGAACGTAGAACCAACACCTTCAGAGAGCCCTACTGTGCCCCCACTACCCACCGTTGGGGAGCCAGTCTTCTCGGCATCAGTGGTCGGTGATTTGGCCACCAACCGAAATGGCGGGAATGACCAAGGGGCTTGGAGCCTCTTTACTCCGGAGGACCAGGCCCCCACTTCCGAAGGACCGGTACAGGACGTGAGTGGGTCCAGGCCTCCTCCGGTTGTAGATGCGGCTTGGACCACCCAGCCGGCCCCATAGAGGAAGAGGAAGGGGCTAACATCGTCCCAGGGAGCTGTAAAGAAGACAGCAGTAGAGATTGGCTTACGCCCCTAACGGTTTTGAAACTCTCAGAAACCTACAGACGGATGACTCAAGTGAGTTTTCACCTTCTACTTATCCAGGCAGGTGCTCGCGCCAAGCCACTCCTCACCCAACGGAGTCTGGTGCAGTGTCGTCTGTTGCCGGGGGATCGGTGGACCCTCCTGGGGCTGTGTCGGGATCGGAGACGTGGCCTGAGGCAAGGGCAGGCTTAGCCGAGGCCAGGGCTGGCCCGTCTCGGAGATCGAGCACGTTGTCGGGACCAGAGGCCATTCCAAAGGTCTCGGGTAAGCCGGTCACTTCCCGGATCACGTCCTCTAGTGTCAGGAACTAGCGAGTCCCGGTAATCGTCTGCGAGGAGAGTTTCAAGGTAAATCCCTTCGCGGCTACCACCAGATTGAGCCGGAAACTCGCTGTGGATCTCCGCCTGAAGTAGTCAACCAATCATGTCACATTCTACGTGAACACGTTGGCAGACCATACCACGCTCTTGGAGAATTTGGTACTGCAGGGGTATCAGCCATCTACGTTCCCAACTGATTGTGAACGAGACGGGTATCTCGTCATTAGGGGACTAACCGTGAGCTCACCATGTGAGGACATCCAGGCTGCCCTAATGGATAAGGGATATCAGATGCGAAGGGTGACATACATGGGGGCGAAGCCTGCCAGGCCAGATCAGGTAGAGCGGCCTTTTCCGCTCTTTCTGGTGACGTTGGTTGGGCACTAACAGCTCCAGAGATTGTCGGAAGAGATCGTGTTTTCACACATGAAGGTGACCCTGGAACCCTTCAGGTGAAAGAATGTGGCTCAGCAGTTACATCGTTGTCAGGGTTTCGGTCACCATTCCATCGGGTGCTTTCGTCAGGAGCGCTGCGTCAAAAGTGGTGAACCTCACGCGTCCTCTGTATGTGAGCGTCCTCGCACAGACCCGGCAACTTCTTCGAACTGTGAGGAAGCCCATCCCGCCAACGCCGGTACCTGTGCGCACAGGTGCAGGTTCGTCAAGACAGGTAATCGCTCGACGGCGACCGGCCAGGCTCGTTCGTCACAGCGAACCCCCAGTCGTACCAGACAAACCCCACCTGCCCTTCTCTCCAACGTCATGTATTTTCCAGGTTTGTCTGGGAGCGCACGGGCGCCTCCCACCACTCCAGCCACAGACCTTCCCCCTACACGTACCCACACGGGGTCACGCATCCTACTGCCCATCCCGACCAGACCTCTGACTTTCGCTCCTTCTTCAAAGGGCTGTCTGAGATTTGGGATCTCCTCCGCCCCCTCAACATCTGTGCCTGCCTTCCTTATCTAAAGGAACGTCTTGCCACTTTTAACGCCACCACTGACTGATCAAAGCATTTCTAAATCATTTTCGAGGCTTTGTCCAGTCCATTCTGACCGCCCCCCTTCATATCCTTCTTCGGAATTGTAGGTCACTTACTTCTCCAGTTAATGTTTGACCTAACCATCACTTTCCTTACTGAGACGTGGTCCACGGAGGCTTCAGATTTTCGGGTTCTTCTGCCACTGAGGTGGTCACCGGAAAGGGGGGGGCGCATGGACCTGATAGTTAGGGTGACTCTGCAGCATCACCGGGCGGCCGTCCTGGGATTCACATTCTTGGAGGTCGCGGCGGTGAGGCGGCTAGGTGCCGCCTATTCGATCACGATCGCGAGTGTCTACGGTTTTCCCGGGGCCACCCTGTCGGCATCGGAACTGGCGGTCCTTCGGAGTCTCGACGCCAGTGTTGTGCGGTTGGGCGACTACAATGCCAGACACATCTCTTGGGGCTGTGGTGGCATTAGCCCTTGGCGGACCATACTCCACCGGTTCACTGATGGGTACGGCCTCTTTATCCACATCTCTTCCTATCTCTCTGAACATCCCCACCACCTTCCTAGTTTCCTTGACCTCATGCTGATCATGGGAAAACTATTTATTTCTCCTCTGGTCATTCACCTGTTCCAATCCTCCAACCACACCCTGTGACCTGCAATTTCTTCCACTGCCTGTAGACTTTTATCCCAATTTCAATTACGACGTGCGAACTCACCTAGATTCCAGGATAGGCTAGCACACGTGGTCCCACCAAATCCATCCCCGACGTCGGAGAGTTGGACCACCAGGCTCATCTCTTCACGTTAGCCCTCCTCTCCACCGCGTCCTCTTATATTCCTGCGCATCAACCTCACTATAGGACCCTTCTCTCTCACCTTTCATCCTTGATGAGATGTGACTCCACGACAGGGTGCGAGTCTTGTGGCAGCGGTCTCAACTCCTTAATGTTAGGGAGGTTTATAAAGTTCTCCATTCAAACTGTCGGCGGATTCTCCATCGGTGGAGGGTCAAAGATCTAGATACCGATGATATTTCCCTGTGGCACCATCTGAAGGGGATGCGCCACAGCCGAAATTTATCCCGGAGCTGCGTGTGGGGGGTTATTTTGCGTCCGCCACCTCGAACCGAGCAGAGGCCTTGGCGGTGGCATTTGAGTCTAGTTTCGCGTGGCAGCCAGGATATCTTGTGAGAGATCCGGACCCTCCTGTGGAGCATCCTGAACGTCCTTTCCTTCTCCCACTCGAGGGACATCCATCATGTCCCAACCTTCGATTGGTTACCCCCACGAGTTGCCTCGGGCACTCACGGGGCTTGACCGGGTCTTCCTCCTTCTCCTTACCCACCTTCCTCGCAAGGGGTTCGTCGTCCTCCTCCGAATTATCAACGCCATCCTGAAGCTTCTCTACTTTCCCGAACAGTGGAAGGCGGCGTACGTGGTTCTAATCCATAAGCCGGGAAATCCCCCCACCTACCCGGCATCCTACAGACCGATCTCCCTCCTTTGCTGTGGTGACAAGGTGGCGGAGAGAGTGATCTTGGCTAGACTGGAGGCCTGGCTGAAGGTGAACCCCGTCTTGTTGGATCACCAATTTGGTTTTGGGAAGGGCATTTCAAAGACTCACGCGGTCGCCAAGTTAGTCGACCTGGTGACCGGCGCATTCAATGTCAGGGCCCAGACAGGGTTCGTGGTGTTGGACATCAAAGGGACCTTCGACAGCGTAAGCCACCACTGTCTTCTCACCACTCTCACCAGGACGGGTATCCCACCATCCATAGTCTATCTCCTCAGCTCCTTCCTCGCTGAACGCTCTTCAGAGTGGGAGTCGATAACCCCCGACCGATCATGGCAGAGATCCTCCAGTGCTCCTGCCTTTCACCTATCCTATACTCGTTGTTCGTGCGAGACATGCCCGTCTCGCACGGCACAGCACTCTTTCAGTTCGCAGATGACATTGCGATCCTGGAGCATTCCCCGGACGCCAGGCTGGTCTAGGCCAAACTCACCTTTGCGTTACGGGGGCTATTGTCCTACCTTCGATCTAGGTCCTTGACTATCCAGTCCCAAAAGACGCAAGCTATTCTCTTCACACGTCGGGGATCGGGCCCTCTGCAGCTACTCTCAGTGGAGGGTGCCACGGCCCAGTGGTCACAAATAGTCCGGTGGCTGGGGATAAACCTGGATGCGAGATGCAGTTGGGACCTGCACTTGCGTTCGGTGTTGGGTACGCCCAGCCAGTACGTTGGCATACGGCCACAAGATCAGACTTTTTCTGCTCTGTGTGATGTTCATCCTTTTCTATTAAGCTCCCGTATTTTTCTATTAACCTAGATACAGGTACAATCGTTTCCCTGCTGTATACCCCCTATTCCTTCGCTTGATCCTCGGGGCTCCACTTCGCATCCCAAACTGCGTTCTCCTGACCATGTCAGGCCTCCTATTCTTAGACAGCCGTATCCGCTGTCTGGCAGATAGATTTTTCATTCGGGCACTAGCCAGGTCCAACCAGATCTTCAGGGGCATCAGCGATTACGACGCTCTTGCGGATCCTTACCATCGTATTAGAGATGGCGTCGTGAATCCTTTTTTATCTACGTTGGTAGGAGCAAGGAGTCAAATTGAGGGATTCGTGACCACCCCTTCTAATCATGTGAGACTGTGAGGAGGGGAGAGGGTAGCTGAGAGGCCAGATAGCGGATGATGTCGGCTCAAAGATGGAGATAGCTGATAGCCTTTCCATTTGTAGCGGTGTAAGGGCACCCGTCGAATGAGTAACAACCGACCAGGTTTATATGTGTTGTGTGGGGGGGAATTATTTTCCCCCACATTATAAATTGAATATTGTGCCCTAATTTGGGATGGGAAGAATAGAAAAATCTTTGTATTTATTAACATAAACATTTGTCACTTTCGAGAACCCCCAAGGGATTGATGTAAGTTATTTTCTTTACGGTTTCAGTTAATGTCTAATCAAATGTATTGTGTATAAATAATAAAAATTACTTATGAAAGAAAAAAAATGAATCAACTCCCCAGTTGTTGTTTAATTTTAATTTATCACTCTCTCTAGCTGTTCCTGCCTTTCTTTTCCAGTGCCCAAGAATCTCCGGCATGCTCTACCTTCTACTTAATGTCCTTTTCCAGGGCCCGAGAGCCTCTGGGCTGATCTCCGTTCTCCCTCTAGTCCCTCTTCAGTACCCTCAAACGTCCGGGCTGCTCTCCCTCCAGATTATGCCCTCCTCCTCACGCTACCGATCATAATATTCCCCCAAGACCCAGCAAATGAACCTCTATATATGGAAATCTCATGGCAGCAATGGGGGGAAAGACGCCCAAGCAACTACGCGTAGCCATCAGAGACATGTGGAGTCGACTGAGTAAGGAGACATACAGCTATTCACGTCACCATAGCCACCCCTCTCCGAGTACTCCGGCCCCTCATTCCCTTCCATAAAAACCACAACCGTGCCTCTCATCCCCCCAGCCCTATCATGGAGTATATTACACCGAACTTCTCAAAGTAGATGCACGCAGAGCCTACAGCCGATTTCTCAACGACCTAAAGTTGCAGGAAAAACTACTCTCCATGTGATTTTACACCTCTTCACCCACTCCCCGTCTCTTTCTCTGACTAAGTCCTCGCGCCCTGGCTCCTGCAAAGAAAAACAACCCTCGTCCAAACCAACGGCCTAACTTACACACCCAGCTCCTCTTCTCAGCCTGACGATACCTCACCCCCTATTCTCCCTTCACTCCTCCAATCCCAAGAAACCATACACTCTTGTAGCTCAGACAACCAGTAATCAATCACAATAAACTAATAACAAGATGGCATCGCAGCTCATAAAAAACAAAATGGTGCCCAACGTGGTGGCAGTCTACATAGAAGATAAATAGACTCATGACAAGCAGAAGCTTTCACCGCATCCACTACCCCAGACACCGCAAATCCCTTTTACAAGCTAGTGCAAGCTTGGTGGCACTCAACAACCAACGCTATACCATCATATCATCTGAAAAAATTTCCCGACGCACCCGACAACATTGTGGAAACTCCGCCTGCTCCGGAAAGGGAGGAAAAAACGCTCTGCAGCAACAAGTGCGAAGATTGGTATCACACGCTCTGCTTAAATTGGGAAGAAAAAGAAAACGATACCACTGGACTTCAGTACATATGCAAACCATGCAACTAAAAATGAAGCCGCAGAATATGCGAACTGGAGGAGCTCGGCCGGAATACGACCCAACCACCCACTATTACCATCGCTGACACCCCACGACTCACCTCCAGACCCATCCTCCCAGGGTTCTCAGGCATGGACCACGAGGATTCGGCTGCCTTCCTCAGAAAATACAAGACCATCATCCAAGACAGCAAAGCACCTAGATAACTGTGGACAACATTCGTGACGAAGAAAATGAGACAATACGCCACCCAATGGTGGCCATACTGTGAAGGATATTCCAACACGTGGGAAGAACTTCAGAAAAGACTTACAGAAGGGTTCAACTCCCCTCAGGAAAGGGTCAAGCTCCAAGCAAAGCTCTACGAAGAGAAACACAGTCAGCCAAAGAACCCACTGATCCCTTTATTCTGAGAAAGATGAGGCTATACTCTTACATGTACTTCTTCCCCGCTGCACCTAATGAACACCTCCTCCCCTTCATCAGTGAGCTCCTCCATCTCACCATCCGACCATTTATCCCCGCCATCCCACCCACATCGGTAAACCAATTGTTAGAGAGGGCTCAAGCAGTACAACGAGATATACTCCCCTTCACCCCTCACGCACAATCCAAACACCTTCCTTATGCGTCTTTTAGAAGCCACAGACCCCCCTCACTATCACTTCTGTCCATCCTAGTACTTCCACCGGGAATGCCCGGTACTCCTCGCAAGAAGAGCCACGGACCAACCTCGCGACGCGCAAACCTCCCAGCCAACTACGGGAAACGGAATGCGGGGGTTAAAAGATGGATGAATCCACCCACAGGCCATACTCAACAGCGGACCTCCAGCTAATTTGCCCCAAATCACAATCAGCATCTCTTCAAGACATCTTCGAGCGGTCCTAGACTCCGGAACATCCCAGAATTTCGTCCAGACATTCACGCTCGACTTTCCCACGCGAAACCAGATGGTCCACGTACCCACCTCGGTATCACTGGCTAAGGCAGGAATGTAACTAAAAGTCAGAGGGCACTGCCAGATATCTATAAAAATAGGACATACGAAAATGGACCTTACGTGCCTAGCTCACTGAAAAGATCCTCCTTGGACATACGTGGCTTACCGACCAGGTCATTGTGGATTACCAACGCGCTTGCGGACTATTTGGAAAATATCAAAGACAACAGCTATATTGGGTAATCAAGGGAGCAAAGACCAACGACATCAACCATGCCAAAGTACAACACAACTTTCCTCCCTCACGTCCACTCGAGCTCTTCCAAGTCATCGAGAAACATCGGGAGGCGTTCGACATCTGAAACTAGACCCACCCATCGATACTCTCTTCAAAATAAAACAAAATCATCTAAGACCAAATCGAAGAAAGGCTCAGGTATAATATCATAGAAACCAGCACATCGAACTATCAAGCAGCAATAGTCATCATGGAGAGAAAGAAGAAAACCCACAGGTTCTGCATCAACTACCAAATATTAAACGCGGCCACGGAGGAAGCGAACAGCCCACGAATTCACATCCTATAGTTACTAGAAGAGATAGTTCAAGCAAAGCTGTTCAGTACCTTAAGACCTCAAATCAGGGTACTGGCAGGTCCCACTAAGCCATGCTTGCCGACACTTCATCGCGTTCAACACGTCCACCGGAGAAACCTATCAATTTAAGGTGATGTCTTTCGGACTCACGGGGCCCCCCGGCACGTTCCAGAAAATGATGATCCAACAGGTTTTGGCGGGATACCAAGGGAATTTCAGCTATGTCTACATGGACGACATCATCGTATTTTCGGAATCTTTCTAAGACCATCTCAGACATCTTAATAATGTATTGGAACGGTTATAAATCTACAGACTCAAGGGATCCCTGAAGAAATGCGAGTTTGTCAAGATCATACTCAAATGATTGGGACACGTCATCAACCCGGACGGAAATCGGTCAAACTCAGAAAAGCTGAAAGCGATTCAAGACTACCCCACCCCCAAAACACGATGGAAACTTCAACAATTCCTCGGCACATGGAACTAGCTGCGGGAATTCGTCCACAACATGGCCGAGATTACCAACCCTCTCATAACCAGATCGAGAGCAACCCAGAAGTGGAAGTGGGTAATCCCAGGACAAGCAGTATTTGAACGAACAAAGGAAGCGTTCAAAAACCACCAGGTCCTGCACCGACCCAACCCAAAGCTACCATTCTTTCTTTAAACAGACGCCAGCAGTACAGGACAGGGCGCAGTTTTGTATCAAGAAATAAAAGGACGACGGAGAATAATCTCATACGGTAGCGCAAAAATATTACCCACGGAGCCCCGATATCCCAACAACGAACTGGAGTCCCTCACCGTGATTTGGAAAATCATGTGGTACCAGATATACCTAGATAAACCTTTTACCCTAAGAACGGACGCTAAGTGCCTGACATTGTTAAACAATATGAAGGACGGCAGATCCAAGCTGACACGTTTGTCGATAATTACAAGAATACAGTTTCACACTCCAGCACCGGCTAGGGAAGGACGAGATTCCAGACGCCCTATCAAGAAACTCAGGAGAAGAAACCACGAAGGAAGACACAAGGGAATGGAACAAGGTTGACTCCTCCAGAACAAACCCCCTTCGCTCTAGAGCCACTCAGCCTTCTCCACCTATTTTGCACCCCTTCATTACCAGAGAAGGTCACCACTGCACAGCGCGCAGACTCCAGCATCTAGGACTAATTGAAACGGCTAGAAGAATGCCAAAGGATTCCAGTCGAGCAACGATCCATTCAAGAAGAACTTTGCGCCACCAGATTCTCCCACCAAGAAGACACGCTTTGGTACCGAAAGTACCCAGATCAACACTGGAAGATAGTAGCCCCACAAGAGATGAGGAAGGAACTCCACTATTCCCACGGCCATCCAGAGGTGAACCACCCAGGGGAGAAAAATACTCCGCTTAACACCCTAAAACAATACTCCTGGAAGGGAGTAACCTAAGACGTCAGAAGACACGTCAAAGCCTGCCACACCTGCGCCATTAAGAAAATATAAGGAAATCCAACAAATACTTTTGGAGAGTCAGAAAGTCTTCCTTGTCGTGGACGGAATTAGCACTAGACCTCATGGGGCCCTACCTCAGGTCAACCAAAGGAAAATGGTTTCTCTTAATAATCAATTAACTTTTTTCCTGGTGGCCTGAAGCCTTCCCCCTTTCAAGGTCCAACACCCCTCAAATCAAGAGCGTTTTGGAATAAGAGATCATCCCCAGCAGCCATCATCACGGACAACAACGACACACAGCTCCGCTCCTCCAGATGGAAAAAGCTCTGCAGAGACTGGAGAGCTGATTAGATCTAATTCTCTCCATCTTAATATTTAAACGGTACAGGGGGAAATAATCAGAGTCCAGTTTACTATTTCTTTCACAAAATGAAATTTAGAATCTACAGACTCGTATCTTTTATACTAATGCCAATTTCTTTGGTTTTTGAATTCACCAGGGATTGATCAATCAACCCTAGCACAATGAAATGTGTATGCAATAAACGTTTGCTGTAATTAATTAATTACATAATTTATTACAGGACTCTTGATGAATTTTCAACTGTATTCGTATTTTTTAGAAACAAGTTTGTAATAATTAATTTTAAATAATTATTTTACTATGACATACTTAAGATAGCTATGGTATTGTAATACAATACAATTATCATTTAAGTAGCCTAATTAATTCAACTGGAATCATTTGTTCATTTCAATTCTTCTGAGTCCGATGGTTATCAAAATGGAACTGGTAGCTTATATAAAGAACATAAAATAAGGAATAACTTATGGCGTATTGTAAACCTGTTTCTTACCTATACAAAATCATTGCCGGATTCATCAACTTTAGGTCCTGGATCTTGTTGTTCAGTTCCCTGGACTGGAGAAAGAAGCTGGTGGTAGAAGTCTTGGGAGCCTTCCTCCTCACAGAACTTAAGTCCCTATTTTCTCCATGGGAGGTTTGATGGGTGCCTGGTACAGCTGCTCTGGTGCCCTCTGCTCATTAGTAGTTGTGGGTCTTTTCTTATTGTTCTTCTCTGTTATGACCGATGACAGATATTGGCCGTTGTAGTTCTCCTTGTGACTTAAGAAATGTGGTTTGTCCTGATATACCTTCATTTGCTGAATAGGCCTCGTTGCTGTTGGAAGATTTTCCTTGTAATTCGGTGTCAGGAAGTCTCCCCAACTTTTGAACATAATTTTTGTTCTTGTATCACGGATTATTCTCCTCCAGCCACCTGGTGTTTCAGCAATAACTTTTTTTGGAATAAAGCCCATGTTTTTGTCAGGCTCCATGAAAGAATGACCTCTGATTGGAAACGTCAGTTATTTTCTGGAACCGTTTAGAAGTCACAGTCATGTAGTACAGGTACCGAAACATTGTGAAATTGTTTTGCTCATTTATTAAATCACAAAAAATATTCAATTCTCCTACTTCAGAGTCTAGGAATGTGTTTATAGAATGATACAGCAGTGATACATCATTTGCGCCCTTTCTTGGGACAGTTTGGTTGTACGTATACATTATGGACATACCAGTCGCCAAAACATTTGTATTGAACACGTAAAAAGATATTTGACGTTTGAAATACATATCTGCGCTGGTAATGTTAGGCACTGGAAGATTTTTCCAATAGTCTAAGGCAATAATTT
This sequence comes from Timema douglasi, assembly GCA_901482245.1. NCBI lineage: Eukaryota > Metazoa > Arthropoda > Insecta > Phasmatodea > Timematidae > Timema > Timema douglasi. Next base: position 19,228 of record CABEEJ010002158.1, read on the forward strand.
CTATTTTCCTTGTTTTTCTTGCTTGTTTTGCCAGTCTTATCCTTTTAAAGAAACAATCTGCCTTCACCAGATGAAGTTTCCTTTCAACTTCTATTTTGTCAACTTTATACTGTAATTCATATTGTTTTTCTTCATTAGCTGTCTGAGCTTTTTCTCTTAAGATATTACTTATCTAAGCTTTCTATACGTCACACTGGCTACATGTCTCTATGCGAGGGTAGCCAAATGAAATGTTCAATTCTTAAACAAAAATTGACATAAACTTTTTGTATGAAATTTGTACATCAGTGTTTTTCTCAGGAAATAATTCAGGAAGCTTTTTTACATTTAAATCTTCCGGTAAATACATTTGTATACTATCCTTGAGACTGTAGTGAGCTTTTCAGCCCTTGTGAAAGCCGAAAAAACCACAGATTTTATCAATATTTCATCTCACAATCACCCTACCATTACACATTAGCGTAAGTGCGTATAAACCGAACGGGTAGTATAACCCGAACGGGTAGTAAGACCCGGTGCTAATAATGATAATAATAATAATAATAATAATTTATCAATATTCGCAGGTGGAAGTTTATTTATTACCCCTATTCTGATGTTTTCCAGTTTCACCAAGAGACCTTTTTATTGTTTGTACTCTATTGTGTGTTAAACCAAAAAAGGCTAAAAGGCCTTAAAACAAACTGGAATCTCTATGGCTTTATTTTCTCTAATCACTCAAACTATTGTAAGAGTAAGAAAAGTCATTAAACCGTGCCCCATTTTTTCATGGCCGTCTCCTTTTAACCGATTGAACCAGCTAGGTAAGAGTTTTGGCCATCTAATTCGGCCTGTGTCATTGAAACTCTTAAAAGATTTTCTTTCTTCAATACTCACTTTCTTAAAACACTCGAATCTTTTACAATCTTCACCAGTTTCATACGTACTATCTCTGAGCTTCTTAGTGGCAGCCTTGATTCTTACTACTTCATTTATTTCTTTGTTGAACTTTCTAAGCCATCCTGAGTGTTTTCGTCACTGTACGAATCAGATGCCGAAACAAATTTTTCTTATTCACTCACATCAAAGAATTAACTAAAATATCGCACATAATTATTGCACGTATTAAAATAAAGAACCTAAATATCACATAATTAATGCAAACACGAAATAATTAAAACACTGGATACAATATTAAACATACAATATAATAACACTTTACAAGCACAAGAATACAACACAATCCTAGAAAAGCCACATTTCACAATGTTAAAGCTGGAGTTAAATACTGGCAGCGGAGTCTGATGGTTTTCCCTGGTTCGAATGCGACTGTGATGGTTCTTTCCCTATACCCACTTTCTTTTTCGCTGAATAGCTTGGACTGTGATGGTTTCTTCCCTGTTCAGATTTATTCAGTTGAAAGAGCTGTTTGAGTAGGATACAGTGGTATCAATATCTTAATTTTAAATTTAATGGAATCTTGATAGTTTTTCCCCTGTAACCTTAATTTATTTATGTTCGACACTAACCCTATCTGGTGGGGGAGTTTACTACTTATTAATAATGGGACAAGAGTTTACATCTGGATGCAGGTGACACAAATAGGCTACGTAACAGGATCTACCATTTAGCTGAGGGATTTGGCACTGACATTTTATTATTTATCTTTTAAGGTATTTCGTATTAATTATTTCTATTTTGGAAATTTGGGATGTTTTTTTAATTATAATAATGTTGTCCTTTAGATCAAATTCATTTAGCTCCATTTTGGTATTAAATATTTCTTAATTCATTTTTGACTAACTTCCGGCTTTTGGCGAGGATCACGTGAGTAGTTTTTTAGGCGTCTGTAACATCTTTTGCTGTTGGATTTCACTAAGGTTGGATGTAATCTGCTTCTATTTCTTTTATTTAACCTTTCTATTAAACTTTAAAATGTAGTCTTTCTTCAATTATTTTTTACCTTGATCAGTAATGTCAGGTTAACTAAATCTTTTTCTTGTTTTTATTTATCAACCTTATTTTTTTATTATGTATTGGTTTTAATAATCTCTTTCTACCAAGCATGAGGTAGGTAAAATGGATGTTAGCCCTTATAGGGGTTTTATTCTATTAAAGTGTAATTCTCTTTAATATGGTTTCAATATATTACCTTTTTTTAAAAATGAATTATCTCTTGTGATCTGACTAAGTAAATAGCGGTGTGTTGGTCATTTGGCAGACTTTTATATTTTAATGTTTAACAGTATACATTGTAATTTAATTTATTATTTTCCATTTAAAGGGCACTGTTGTTTTATTTCTTGTATAACTAAAATATTTGTTAACTAGTTAATACATGAATAATGAGGTCACCATATTCATTTTTTTTAACTTGTTTGTTTCATTTGTAGAGTAGCATCACTCTATCATTAGATTTTAATTATTACTCAAAACAATTTTAAATCATATTTAAATACCTAATCTTTTTTATGTAATAGTTTTTTACTACCTACAATGTAGCTCCCCTCTTTCATCCTGATGCCTTTTTTGAACCAGGTCAAATTATTTTTTTCAGTCTAGCAATTTTGATTGAAAGTTTTGATAGTTTGTGGAGCCAATTTAATTTTTTTGTTTTAGTACTTTTGGAACAACAATGACACGCTACCTTTGGATTGTTGGCACAAATCTGTTCTATTAGTGCATTGTTATTACTGTCTGTGGGAATATTGTGATTTGCATCTTCTTTTTATTTCACTAAATTAAATACATGTATATGTATGAGAGAGAGAGAGGCGTACCACCCAAGGGAAAATCCAGTAGAACGAAGAAACCAAGTATTAAATGTGGGAATCCGTACAAGCATCCAAGGAAAGGTCCAGCGGCAATGAGACAAGGCAATCCCCCGGATCCTTTTTCAGCTTCGAAACAGAAGAAATGAAGCCACAGGGTCTGCCCCTCAGTGAACCTATCCTCGGAAACTTAACTCCGACGGCCTAAAGACTGGCCTCCAGAAGAATCCAACACGACACCACACCTACAGGCAGACAACGAATCCAAATGGTCACAGATCAACGAGCTGAAGCGGTGCTACACCAAACAATTTACCAGGAACAGTACCTAGCTAAAGGACCCACGACCAAAAGGAATTCACTTCCAGTTGGAGCCCATTCAATGTCCAACGCTGTCCTCGGCATCCACGCCGGGTTTTGGGGCTCTACACCGTAGAGAGCCAGTGGAGAAAAAACATGTAAAAGCTACGAGAGAAGACTCCAACCCATATGTGGCAGAGGTTTAGACCCACAGCGACCAGATGCTGCTACGACCAGCTAAAGAAGGACTAGAAGACAGCGATAAAGGAATTAAAGTGAAAGTGTCAGTGAACTGTTCAGGGGAGTGGGGGGTGGGGTCGAGTTCAGCAGGGGGGATTTGGTATGCGACATTAAAGTGACCACCCCCGAACATAGGATCAACCAAGCCGTCGAGGTCAGTTGTTGCAGCTAGGGTAGGTAACACATCCCTACATAGAAGGCAGCAGCCCGTGCAAACGCAAAGACAATACAAACAGTCAAAAAACTACTTATGGAAAATGCAACAATGTATATAAAATAATAATGCACTGTAAATTAGTTAAGTAACAAGAAATAAAACAATTTAGCATTAAGAAGAGTAGACTAAGAATAGCATAAGCTAGGTAGGCAACAATGATTGTGGATGTAAAAAAATAGAGTATTCCAATTCCAATCTATCAGATAAGGACAGAACATTCCAGAAATGCATTCAGCTTAAACGGACTTCGATACGAGACTGACCGCTGGTTTGGTGGCACGGTGTCGAGGGAGTTGCCTTGTTTTATGGGTTTATGTGGTCATAAACAGGAACCTATAGGGGTTGGAGTTTGTCATTATTCTCTTTATGTATACAATATTTTGGTTATGTCTATGTATTTGTGTTAAAAGAAAATATATTAGCTTCATCAACTGCCCAGTTGTTGTTTGATTTATATTTATCCCCCTCTCTCTCTGTTTCTCAGAGTTGAGATAGTTTGTAAGCCCTTCTATTCTCTAGTCACTCAAACTAGAAGACTACAACTCTGTGTTAACTCCTATAAAAAACTGTATCAGTATTCTGTGCCTTACATATTGCTAAGGAAAAGGTAAGAATAAAATTATACGTATACACTACTGTATTTTACTTAATTCAATTGATGTTTGGAATTATTTTCCTAGCTCAAATAAAACCTTAACAAAGTCGAATATTTGGATAGTTAGAATTTTTCTAGTGATCCCTTCCTTCAGCTTTGAAAAGGCTTTTCACATAAATGTTTTCAATGAGGTTTGTAAAGCGTTGGCAACAGAAATATATCAGAAAATTCCAAGTATATAGGTTGTGGTTATTTGTGGTTTAATATCAGATAACCTTTCAAGTATTTATTGTGAGATTAGTTCTGAAATGATGTGTTTTATTAAAGTTTATGATACAAATATTTAAGATTTACTTCTCATACAATATTCTGTATAAACAAGTCATTAATATCCAAAACAATTATATATCAATTAGATTAAAACACACAAAAAAAAGTAATCTTGTGTAACATATTTCTTAAACAAACATATCTCTACATAAAATAATAAGTAAAAATTGTATTACATTTATTTCAGTAATTAACTTTGAAGACTATAATATGTTAAGAAACACAAGATAAATATCCAAAATGGAAATGAAACAAGCATTAATTCCCTATAAGGCCATTCCACTCTTAAAAAAGGCTAGATTCTATGTCTTATGGAGCAAACAGTGGCCATCTCTCATCTGGGGAACATTTAAAAAATAGCCTTTGTAGCTAATATAATAACAGCACAGAACCTTCAGTTGTTCCGTCAGTTTAGTATGTTAAATTAATCAAGCATTATGGTTTTTAAAAATATACGTATTTTTTCAAACAGTGTGCACTTAATAACGGACTTTTGTTGAACCCAGAAGCTGTCCACTATTAAGAGATTTCATATTATTCCAATGATATAACTCTATAAGGAAAGCCTCTTTTCAATTTATGAGGTAATTGTATCCACCTTTCCTGTACCTTCTTCCAAATATAATACATATTATTCCAATGAAAGATTGAAAGAATTTTTTTTTATAAAATATAGCTTGCTATTTTCATTATAACAACGTATATGTTTAAGTTACAAAATGGCCACTACTAGGAAAAGGAAACCAATGGGTTGGAAAGCGAATGTGAGTGTCCATAAGAGCCTGTACCGCAATTTAAGAGTGCAATGTTCTACAGCAGTTTCCCAAATACAGTTACGTGAGGAAATGTCAAGGGTTCCATGAAAAAGGATAATATTTATTTTACACAGTACAATTTAAAAATATTGTATGTAAGTTTATATTTGGGGGATGAGACATTGTTTAGGTCATGTTGCTTTTAATGTACGACTTGTGTACTAAACTGCTATAATCCAGAACCTTCAGAGAATTCACCCTGCTTAGTGTTCACACATTCATGCTAGGAATACCCTGAGCTGTTGTGGTGGGTAATCAACGTAGGCTTGCCAGCATGTACTTGTGGATTTTCAAAATAATCTGGAACCAAAACGAAGTAAAGAAACCGACTTGATGCAGCTACACAAATGCAAATACAATTTCCAACAATTACACCAGATATGTATAAAAGAATTAGCAAAAAAATATCTATATGAAATAAAGAGAATAAAAAATACTAGACACTGCTCATTAAAATGTAGGTTGACATTTTTTGTATTTTTGTATAGTATCAATAGTAATAAACAAAGAATATGATCCCATAATATCATTTAAATGAAAGTAAAACTTTATAATTTTGTATCCTGACAAGCATGTATACAGGGTGGCTGCATTTATTTTTGGGACATGAAAGAGGACAAAACGTGTAGTTGCCTTCCACCTGTAAAAAGGTAACTTTTAGTTCAAAGGTATTTGACCTTGAACTAAGAAAATCTTTCACATGTGGTGCACTTTTTATGGGCTCTGCTAAAAATACTTAAGGGGTTGTGTTATGTTTTACTGTATATAAAAGGGTTCCATAACTAAATTTTTATTTGGGAAACAGTGCACTATAGTACAAGTTCAGGATGACTACTCTTTGGCATCTCTAATGTTTCAACAGACAGTTTCAAGACTTGTATTTTAGTTATCAGCATATCTGATGTTTTTAATATTACATTTCTTTTAAGTGATTTTTATGAAATTAAATTTAAAACAAATAACCATATTATTGTATTAGTCATCAACACACAATAGATATGATAGTAATATTGCACATTTAAATGTCAGGCTTGGCAGTCATCCTGCTTTTGTTGGTTGACAAGAGCTTGGTAATAATCTATTGGATGTACTTATATAAACAAAAGTGTAAATAGTAAATCAAATATTTTATTTCCCCCTTTCACAAAATATTTGTGCCAAGGTTTGGAAACACTTCGTATAAACATTCTGCTTTAAAATTCTAAAAGCATTTTTGAATTTGACCTTTCCTTTCTTTACTCCAGGATTTCAACCCTTCATGTGTGAGCTTGATAAATTATTATAAGAAGTTATACATAGTTTATATTCCTACATATGAAGCACTTGGTTCTATGAAATACCAGAGCATCTTTATCATATAAATTAAACCTTTGATCTACAGTTCTCCCAATAGTTCAAGTCAATCCAGAAAAACAACAACTTAGATTTGTATTTTTTAAATAAAAACAGCAATATCACTAACTTTTTTGATGCACAATTTTATAGTATTTGGTAACATTGAAAAGTGTCACAGTGTTTTGGCCCTAGTTCAATACCAACATAAGGAAAATAATGTAACTGGCGAGTTTGTTGGTGGTGTTTATCATACTACTTTGAAAGTAAACATTTTAATTTATTCTGAGAAAATACATTTTGGAGTTAATGTTCTACTTTCTAGTATTTATTCAATATGCCCAAATACAAATTACTTGGTGAATTGAGTGTACATTTGTATAAAATAACAGAAAAAAAAGCAACATTTTATCTTATATTTTATGTCCTTGATAACTTTCACATTTAAATATACATGAGTCTGTATAAATTATTTCCCACTATAAAAAACAGTAAATCTTTTCAGTGCAGGATAACTAGAGATGTTCAAGATCCATCTACAAACTTTCAAATCAAATATGTCTTTACCAACTTTCCTTCTTACAGATGAGTTATATGTTCACATGCAGCTGTGGTACGTTGCACTGAAACAAAAACATATTTACATTAAATATATTATATTTCTGTTCATGCACATGTGATCAAATTAATTACAAGTATAGTGCTTGCTGGTTCTACTTAAAAGTGCAGTGTTTTCTCTCCAATTAAGCTGGGTGTAAGGTGAAATAAACATGGTGTGTTGAAAAGCACTTGTAATTAACAATTAAATAAAGTGACACCAGTATAATTCACTTGTGAATTGTTATAACTATAGGGCCTGGAGCTTAGTGTTAAGTGTTTATGGAGTTAGAATAAAAACAAGAAGGATAGGAAAGTTAATCAGCTTACCCTTAACTTAAATAAGTAGCTAAGGTATGCATTTTGTCTCATGACAAATAGTCTAGTTTTGTTAAATAAACATATTTACCGTTGAGTGCCTTGTTTACGTCTGCTGAGCCGGCGGCCTCGCTGATTCATATCCAAAGTGAACCGATCTGTATGCTGTCGATCTGTGCGCAGCTCACGGGGAGTTGAAGACTTTGCCTGTAAGTATATATAACCATGAAGGTATCAAGACGGGCTTGTTGTTTCAGGGGTAAGTTACATTAGGTCTAATCCGGACGATATAGACCATACCTATGACAGATCACAGTCCAAAATATATATATGCGTGGGATACATCTTCCGCCACCCAACCACCAAGGACAGCATTTCCACTAAACCCCCATCACCACTAAAGAGATATATTACATCCACCCTCAAGATAAGCCTCACCCCCTTCCGCCTGGCTCAACACAAATTACAAAAACACCACCACTATCCTCCACTAGAGACAAATGTCAGAGCCTTCCTCCGGTTCAAGATAAACTATAAAAACACCACCACTATCCTCCACTAGAGACAAACGTCAGAGCCTTCCTCCGGTTCAAGATAAACTATAAAAACACCACCACTATCCTCCACTAGAGACAAACGTCAGAGCCTTCCTCCGGTTCAAGATAAACTATAAAAACACCACCACTATCCTCCACTAGAGACAAATGTCAGAGCCTTCCTCCGGTTCAAGATAAACTACAAATCACCACCACTATCCTCCACTAGAGACAAATGTCAGAGCCTTCCTCCGGTTTAAGATAAACTATAAAAAACATCACCACTCTCTCCTCCATTAAGCACGCACCACACAACACCTCTTCCCCCACTCAAGTAAGATAAAGAAGATGACTTTAAAACCATAAAGAAACGTACTTTGAATGCTACCGAGTGTCCTGTTCCATGCTATGGGTAGGAGAATCAGACAGGTAAGACATGTGCCAGCTGTAATCTTTGGGAGATGATGTACTCTGAATGCTACCGAGTGTCTTGTTCCATGTTATGGGTAGGAAAATCAAATAGTCAGCTGTGGACAGTCAACCTTTCAGTTCAACCAAGACATCAGTCTACTCTCTTGACCTGATGAAGCTGTCTGTGACAGTGAAAGTTTGTCCTTAGAAATGCATCTGAGTGTTTTTTAATGTACTATCTAAACAATTTCTACTCCAGTATCATCAAGATAGGTGTACTGATTGCCCTTCTTAATTTAAACCATGAATTAGCCTAGTACTCTATTTCAAATAATACAATTATTCGAAAATGTTTGAGTTAATTAATGGGAATTAGCTCAACGATAATGTTTAAAATGATAATAACATTATTTGTTGCTTCATCGCTTGCAAAAGTATATCGACACATTGTACATTAAAGTAAAGAGTGTAACCCAAACGAGTAATAAGACATGGTGCTAAGAAAAGAGTTAAGCGATAATAAAGGAAGACAACCTGAAAGGATAAGTTAGGCCTGGATTAGGAAAGAGAAGTGTGTTTGCGATATTTGGCCTAACCTAACTATCACTTGATTTACATTAATGTACACTGTTTCTACACTGTCTTGTGAAAATACAACAGTATTTTCAAATAATCCAACAAGTAGTTTCCAATATAGGGAGACTCAAATATTTTCAAGTAAGCAAAAAAATATAATTTGCAGCAAATATGTACAATATTGACACTCAAACAAAGTTATTATTTATTTCTAGAACATGAAATGATGAAAGAATTGTTTGAAAAATCCCATTTTAAATACCAATTATTTTGAATAATATATTGTATTGTAGCTTCACTATTATAACAGTTTAAAAAAGACACATTCGCGAGAAATTCTCTATACAAACATAATTCAAACTATTACAAACATAATTCAAACTATTACTAACAAAATTCAAACTATTACTAACAAAAATGGCTGAGGTGCAACATAAGTGAAATTTTTCCTTTAACACAAAATTCCCATATACTCATCTTTATGTTCATACATAATAAGTTACTAGCCTTAAAATGAAAAATTAATATTAAAAGAATCTTCCGCATCCAAATAAGTGATATTTATTGACTGGCAAATTAAAAAATTGCTAATAATATTTATTTACTAATAACTTACACTGTCTACTTTCAACATGAACTTCTCAATCAAATCTTCACAACTGAGATTCTCCTCTGGCTCCCATGTGTTGTGCTTATTTTGGAAACCTTTCCAGTGAATGAGAAATTCTCTTTTGCCACTTTTTTTAAAGTGAACATCCAATATTTTGTCAACCTAGAACAAACACAATAGAATATTATCAACATTTTAGCTGAGATTGAAAATATTATAATATTACATAATAATTACTGTAGAATAAAAGGTTTTACATTACTGATAAAAAAAAGTATTTTACATTGGATTTTTGAAAATGCCAAACAAAATTTAGTACTTTAAGTTAATACTCAATTATTTTGTTTAGCACCATTTCTTACTAGGTACATGTTTAGGTTTTATGCTCAAATAATTATTGTGCTCAAATAATTATTGTGCTCAAATAATTATTGTTCTCATATGTATACGCCTAAACCTGTATTTTTTAAATTATTTAATTTTTTGTGTTACCATATGTATATTAGTGGTTGAGTATGTGTTTGTTGTTGATACATATTCTAGACGTTTACTCATTTTATGTGCATAAAGCTTAAGAACCAGTTTTTACTTTCTAAAAATGGAATAAATTCAAAACACTTGAAATTGAAAAATGTTTTTAAGAAATTAAAGTTACATTAAATTAAGCATAATTTATTTTAGTCAGCTCTAAAACAATGAAAACATAACATCAATCAAATAATCTAAGTAATCTCATGAATACATAAGTATTTTGAAATTAAAAACTTGTATAAAAGGGTTTATATCAGGCTAGCTTGCATTTACTCAAAACAAAGTGTCTACTCAATCTTGTGGCAAAAATTTCCTGATAATTCCAGGTTATTCCAGGCGAGTAAACACTCTGAGAATTAAGTGTATATATACCCACCTCGGTGGCGTAGTTGGCTAACGCGCTAGTCGTGTTGAGCTTGACTGCTGGGGACGGGGAGATCGAGGTTCGAATCTCGGTTGGATGAACTGGAGGGGGGGGAGGTGTGTGTGTGTTTTAATAAATGGTTTTCCACTCTCCCTTCACGCAAATGCGGGTTCATTTCCTCTAATTCAACCTTTCCAATTCCTAATCCATTAGCATAATTAGTACTTAAAGTGTATAACCCTAACGGGTAGTAATACGCGGTGCTAAATAATAAAAATAATTAAGTGTATCACACAGAATTGATATTTACACCAAGCAAAAAAAATAAATTTTTATACCTCTGGAACCAAGATTTATTATTAGAAAGGAAATTTAGGTGCCGATTATGTTTATAATTTTTGTTTGTCGTGTCTAGCAACACTCAAAGGGGACCAAATCTTTGCCGTTTGTAGGTTTACTTGCCCTTCTTGCCACATACTAAGCAGCTGGTAGCTAGTACTTTCCGGGAAAGTTGGCCAGGCCAACTCCACGAGGTCACAGCTTAAAAACTTAGGTTGAAAGCCTTTTATTAAGGTGATTCCTAAAGTCAAGTGCCTGACCTCAAGGGATCTAAGAGGGTGATATAGGTAAAAGCTCTTTTTATGTTGATTCCTATGATCGAGTTTTAACTTCCAGTAGGCCAACCTATGTTAAAGTCCTCTATGAGTAAAAGTGATTCCTAGTTTGCCTCGACTCGCTCACAGAAAGAGGAGCTAATTCTTCCCGACGATCATATACTCCTTCAAGTCTCCACCCTGTGTTTGCAAGATAGGCCCACTCTCCGTCCTGAATAGATAATATCTTTTAAGATGAAATATCTATATATCTTGATTGATCAATCTCTACCCCAAAGATCGCAAAAGCAATTCTGGAAAAGAGAAGGAGCGTCCCACTACTAACAATGTTCAAAGTACTGCCAAGCAGGCTTTATTCAGAGGTATTCTACCTGTGATATGCAGAAAAGAACAGTGAGGTAGCTTGTGTAAGTCTTATTGCTGAATATATATATCTTAGATTCATTCCGTTAGTGTTTTTTAGCATCACGTCTTATTATGTATGTGTTCATGTTATTTGCATATCTACTAATTAGGCTAGTGAATTAGGGATGGCTGAGGTTTAATTTAGAGGAAGCTTAAGCTCATTTGCATGGAGGGAGAGTGGAAAAACACTAAGGGAAAACCACCCTAGTATACTTGACAAGATAAGCTCTGATCTCCTAGCGGTCTAGTCTATGGCGAGAATGACGCCGTAGACCATGTGGCCGCCGAAGCAGGTTACCCATTATTTAATGGACCTGGTATGAATAAGGTTTAGGAATGATCCTGGATGCTGGTTAGAGTATTGTCGAAAGCAACAGGGTCTACACTGTCATCCAGAGCGCCATCACTGACATGTTTCAGATGAAGACAAAGTGATATGGTTTCATTCCTAAGGTTGAAAGTATCTCGTTTGTCTACTTGTACAGATATAGATTCTACAGCTTGTTTCGTGATGGGAAGTTAAAATATGTTGTTTGGGGCTTCCACAATCTTATAGCCTGAAGGGACTGCCAAGCTAAGGTCATGCAGAGAGCATGATTCTGGTCTCTATTGACGTAAAACCCGCAGGCAATGCTACATTCTATATGAATAATGTTCACATAAGTCTAATGGCCAGTCACGTCTATAAAAAAATTCCACTTTCCAAGGCCAGTCAGTGTTAGATAAAAACGATTGACGTTGATTCTTCTCTGTGAGAAATGAATCAATTCATATGTAATAAATTATAATTATAATAATTAGTCAATATAATTACTTGTTTTTAAATCAGGTAACATCTTTTGTAACTTTCCTTTGATAACTCTCTGCCGGGAGACTTGGAACTACCTAATAATCATCAAGTCAAGCCGTTCTGTTGACGATATAAGGAATGACGCATGCAACTGAAAATGAGGGTTTGCAATTCTGACAGCACTACGGATTGGTGTCATGGGGGAAGCACGCATGCGGACAGAAATTGGACATGTCAAGTAAACTGTGTGGTTAATAAATAATGAAGAGAAACAATTAATTTGTTTTTGATAAAATCTTGGATTGGGCCGGATATGGTCCGCGGGCCATATTTTGGAGACCCCTGCTATACTCTATTCTCTTCTTCCACTATTATATGATGTAAGAAGTTCTCTGTCAAGAGTCAAACTTTGACCTGTCATGTTTACTAGGGCAATTAATTAACATGATTAAATTTTATGCTTAGGAATGACAGTACTGTAATCTTGATAATGTGTTTGATTTGATGATAGGTATAATCTGTGCTACGAGTTCAAGAGGTCTTAGATAACCCAAACTATTAAAGTATTCAACATGATCCAGATGTTTTTTATATGGTACCCAATTCAAACCTTACCACGATCCTTATCAAGATTCATAGTAAAACACTCTTCATTCCATGTTCCATGAACTCCTCTAAAATATGAAATCCTTAATGATTTGAAATACTGGTGGTATTTGTTTTTATAAGGGCCTTTTAGCGCGTCAATCAGTTTTTGAACATGGATACCTTTACCCATTACAATCACCTCAAGCATACAATTTCTTTAACTTTCACCTGTGCCTTATTAACAGCATTCATGCAAGTAGCCGAGAGTGTTGTCTTTACACTTTCATCATACCTACACCCTTCTTGACTTTAGCCTTCATAGTGTTTGTTATAGCTGAAGTGGGGGCTTATTAATCCAACATTTAATCTGATGAATCATGATATACATTATATTGTGGTGGATGCTGCATCAAGATAGACAATGTATTGTGGTGGATGTTGCATCAAGATATACATTGTATTGTGGTGGATGTTGCAACATGATAGACAATGTATTGTGGTGGATGTTGCATCAAGATAGACAATGTATTGTGGTGGATTTTGCATCATGATATACAATATATTGTGGTGGATGTTGCATCAAGATAGACAATGTATTGTGGTGGATGTTGCATCAAGATAGACAATGTATTGTGGTGGATGTTGCAATCAAGATAGACATTGTATTGTGGTGGATGTTGCATCAAGATAGACATTGTATTGTGGTGGATGTTACATCAAGATAGACATTGTATTGTGGTGTATGTTGCATCAAGATAGACATTGGATTGTGGTGGATGTTGCATCATGATAGACAATGTATTGTGGTGTATGTTGCATCAAGATAGACATTGTATTGTGGTGGATGTTGCACCATGATAGACAATGTATTGTGGTGGATGTTGCATCAAGATAGACAATGTATTGTGGTGGATGGTGCATCATGATAGACAATGTATTGTGGTGGATGTTGCACCATGATAGACAATGTATTGTGGTGGATGTTGCATCAAGATAGACAATGTATTGTGGTGGATGATGCATCATGATAGACAATGTATTGTGGTGGATGTTGCACCATGATAGACAATGCATTGTGGTGGATGTTACATCAAGATATACATTGTATTGTGGTGGATGTTGCACCATGATATACATTGTATTGTGGTGGATGTTACATCAAGATAGACAATGTATTGTGGTGGATGTTGCACCATGATAGACAATGTATTGTGGTGGATGTTGCATCATTATAGACAATGTATTGTGGTGGATGTTGCATCATTATAGACAATGTATTGTGGTGGATGTTGCACCATGATAGACAATGTATTGTGGTGGATGTTGCATCAAGATAGACATTGGATTGTGGTGGATGTTGCATCATGATATACAATATATTGTGGTGGATGTTGCATTATAATAGACAATGTATTGTGGTGGATGTTGCATCAAGATAGACAATGTATTGTGGTGGATGTTACATTATGATAGACAATGTATTGTGGTGGATGTTACATTATGATAGACAATGTATTGTGGTGGATGTTGCATCATGATATACAATATATTGTGGTGGATGTTGCATCAAGATAGACATTGTATTGTGATGGATGTTGCATCATGATAGACAATGTATTGTGGTGGATGATGCTACATGAGACATAATTTATTGTGGTAGATAATTTTAATGTTAGCTTTAATTCAACTATTATTATTGATAAACATTGAGTGCTCAGGAAGTTATTGATACACACGTAAGGTTCTGCCTACCCTCTCTGGTGCTGTGTTGAGCTTTCAGCTCTCAAAATAGATGGCGTTGCTAACATTACACACACTGGTGAGTTCCAGCCATCAGGTTGGCAGCATTACTGGTTTGTTTAAACAATTGGGAGGATGGCTGAGGCAGCAAGCTAACTTTTCCTAGAACTGATAGAGATAAGAAGTGTAGTGCCGGACAGTAAAGTGTGTAGGCGACCAAGTTGGACTAAGCTTTGGGAGATAAAACTTCAAGCTACAATCACACTCTCAAGCAGAAAAATTAGCTTATCCATCCCAGCAAGCTAGATGCTTATATCTGGGGGTTCAAATCCCTGCTGAGGGTATTTTGGGGAGATCTTATTCAATCGTTTCCTTCTACTCTCCCACGCAAATGTGGGTACATTTAATTAATTAATTATGCCTGTTTCGGTATGAAGTAATTATGCTAGTGGGTTAGGGATGAATACGTGTCAATATAAAGGAAGTATACCCACATTCGCGTGGAGAGAGAGTGGGAAAGTATTTAGGAAATATCACCCGATCATGATTGAGCCACGATCTCCCAGTCATTGGCAGACTAGTCTATTGCGGTAGTGATGCCTTAGACCATGTGGCCACCAAAGTGGGATATTACCAATCCTCATCTCTAAAAATAACTAGACAATTAAAATAACATGGCTTACCAAATCTTTAAAACTTGCGTAAGCTAGAGAGGTGGGAGGAAGCTTACGCGAGGGAGGGAGGATCTAAAATCATGTAACAAAGCCTTACGTAATTAAAGGATGGGCCCCTTGTAATAAAAACTATGGACCTTAGAGACAAGGCCTAACAGCCAGGTCATGTTATTGAGCAGAGTAGAAACGAACTCAGGGCATTGCTCTATAACTATCCTTTTTATGAAAGTTTTGAACTATTTTTTTTCAGATAAATATCTGGGGAGGGTAGTGATAAATAATACTGTATACTGATTTTTCAGAGATAAAATTATTTAAGGTAAAATTAGAGATAACTTAGTTTTGAAGATTTTGTCACTAACTATAATAACCTATATGAGAGAGTATAGTGTACCATTTATCTGAGTTTATTAGTAAGCAGGTAAAATAAAAAACAACTAAGATTTAATATGCTAAATTTAGCCACTGTGCTTTGATTAATTTTTAAACTTTAAAGGCTAAAGAGGCAATACAATTTTTAAAAAGCAGTTTCATTTCGAAGACTAGAACAATTTTGACTATAGATATATGTTATTTTTATTGCTGATATCACCGCGTCATACAACCTGTCCATGTTATACGCATATATGATAATCTAATTGGGTAGTAATGAGGAAGGAAGCATTTGAGAGGTTATCTACCAGCATTTTTATTTTGGGAGATGGGGAAACAATTTAGGAAAAACTACCCTAAGTGGACCCGACCAGGATTTGAACCCCAAGCGCTCCGCTATCAGCAGGCCAATTTAACACTGGAGTGACACATTAGATTACTCGGCCACTGAAGTGGGTATCTGTTATTCAATACGGTGTTTACAGTTTTCAAACATCTATAGGATTTACACAATTTTCCAGAAATAAATGTTTTTGGGAATAATGTTTCATCTTATTGGTAGATTTTAACTTGAGTAGTATCTCCATGGTGTCAGTCTGCAAGCAGGCCATAACAGTCGAGAGGCTGCCATATGTTGGTGAAGATAGTGCCAACATTTTCTGGCTGAGGGTGCCACGTGGTCATCACGAGCGCTCCAGCCTTCTATCTCAGTTTTCTAGATTGAAACGCTACTTATTCATTCAAGTAGCTCCTCATTTCTCCTCACGAGGTTGATTTTGGTTCCGTTTCAGACCCACTACTTTGCAAACAGAATTGGAAGCACTAAGGATTGAACCCGATACTTCGGGATCTGAAGCCAGTAAATCTTACCACTATACCAATGAGGCGGTTGGGTATAAACTACGTACTTACTTTGTGGCATTGGGAACACAAAAGTTCATTAACTTTAATGGTCTTAAATATATTTTACTTATCATCGGCTCCATGTCGTGGTCAAGATTGCTAAAGCGCTATGACTGATCAGTGAGTGTGTAAATTAATCAGCTTGAGTAGCTTTGCTATACCCTGATTTTGGTTGGAAGAACAGTAGAGAAAATTCAAACATATTTCTTTGCGGCCAACTCTGATAATATTTTACTGTATTGTTTGTGTTATTTTATAGATATTGATAATATCTATCAATAGTAACATCTGCAGATGAAATGACTTTATATATGAATATATTAACATTGTTTTAGTAACTTTAGTTACTAACTTCTACTGTTCTTCCTACCAAAATCATACTATAGTTTGATTCTAATCAATTATATCGTTGAGTTTCTTTGTGCGCCCTTTCTTCCATCGACCCACGCTTCACAAACTTGTTATTTACAAGGATATAAAATAATATTGTGTAAATACTTTTCCACCTCAAAATTTATACAATCCATTGGATCTTGTTCGAAAGCAAAAAAAGTCACATTTTGTTAATTATATAAAAAGTAGTCACCGTGGGTACTTATTGTTTGGGATTCAATACATTTCTTCTGAAACGAGTGCACAAACTGCGAGAATGCAACAGATCTAAATTAAAAGTAATCACACTTAATAAGCTAATAAAATAAAATTAACATGTTCACACTTTTGACTACCAATAACTTCGTTCATTTTTTTTTTTTAAATGACTTATTCCAAAATCCAATGAAAGTCAAATCCTAGACCGTAAATAAATATAGTAGATAAAAATATACTGAGAACGTCTCTAAATTGCATTCAGACCAAATTTTATATAAAATAACTGTTGGTCAGAGTAGTGATCGAAATACACAATATTGCTAACACAATGTATAGCACGACCGGTACAGAGCTTGGCTGGAGCGTGACTAACGGTTTATTATTTGAAAAAGCCTTTTAAGACTAAATTCATGAGACATCTGTTGCCGTTATAGTGATCTACAAATGTAAACAAACATGAATGTTTTGACGGTAATAATTGAACACCAACAATAACTATGATATGAGCAGGAATGTTTATTTTTATTTATTATAATAGTGGATTAAAATTCAGTGTACAGTAGTTTTCATATACTATGAATATTAACACTTATTATTACAATGTACAATGTTAAAGAATGAGAAAACCGTAGAGAATGTAGGATACGAGTGAAGATTTTTATATGTTTTACTACCTCAGGTAAATAAGGGTTAATGTCATAAAACTTTGTATATGGAGAAGCATGTGTATTTTTCTTTGAAAATAATCTATCACTAAAGTAATACTCTCATTGAAGTAAGAAGGGACCAACTATCTTTATTTACACAGCAGTTAAGACTTTGTGAGTATTTTAGTTACTTAATATATTAAGGCCCAATCTTACAATGTCACGTTAAAGTCCTTGTAACTTAACCGTTTGTAAAGTCTAACCGTTGGTTAAACTTAGCGTTGCGTTTTGAAATACTATTTTTATGTCCGCATCAAATTACAGATAGGTGCCTTCCATTAGTTCTTAGTGTTAACTTTCTCGGAGCGCTAGATTTGTGTCAAAGCTTTTGATTGGCCTAACTTGACCATAGAGAATATAACCAAGTCATTACGTCTATGGAACTGTTATGAAAAAATCAATCAAAACGAGTTCAATTCATCAAATTTGTTGAGGTTATCTGCTATATTTTATCGTATTTATTTTCCTGCTAAAATATCTGCCGAGAATCATAAACGCGAACAAAGTGTAAATTTTAGCAAAGAAGAGGAAATGTTGCTGATTGAAGTAATAGGTAAATACAAACAAAGGATTGAAAATTAAAAAAACTGATGCTGTAACATGGAGACAAAAAAATGAAGCTTGGTAAAAACTCTGTAGTGAATTTAATGCAGTAAGTGGATCGATTCCCAGATCAATTTCAAACCTACAATCTAAATTAAAAAATTAAAAAGGAAGATGAGGAAAGTGTCGGCCCACAACAAACACGAGATTTTCAAAACCAGGGGTGGTGTGCCAAATTTTATTAAAGACCCGGTTCTGGACAAGATAGAAGACATGCTGATCATCTCTATAAAAGGACTGGACAGAAGAATTTCTAATACTGTATTTTTGTTTAGACGAAAACATAAAAAAAAAAATCTTCATTGTTATAAAATTCCAGGAAATTCTTTCGTTCTAAGTATCTCTTCGGTCTTCGAAGCCTTGGGTTCCTTAGAAGGTGTAACTCATCTTCAAAGTTGTCATAATCATACAATAAACCAGCCATTTCATAATATAAATAAAAGTAACCTCACTTTAATAATAACAACAATCGCCTTGAAAACAATATGACGGAGTGTTTAACGTTGTTAATGAGGACGTTATGTTTGCTAGCCAGAAGGTAGACCTCACGCAAATTTTCAAAATTGGATGTTGGCCCTTCTTATACCAATGTACATGGTATCAATGTTTCTTTGACTCAAGAAGGCCACAGAGATTAGCTTCACCCTTCACAGCCACCTGCATTCCGATACAGCAGGTTAGCCAACGCTTGCAAAACGATACTATCTTGTAATTGGGTATTGATCATACTATCGGCACCTATTATCAACTAAGATAACTATTTGTAGAAGGGGAATTTGTATTTAAACTATGTATTTTTTACTATATTGTCGACTTGGGAGTTGTTAGAGCTCAATATCGGTGTGATTATTGAAGCTAGCCCAAATTTAAAAATATGTTTAAAAATAAAAATACATTATTCATTAAATAATATGTTATAAACAAACACTCTAGATTAATTGTACAAAGAAAATAAATAAATCAATTAATAATTTTTGTTTTCCTGTTTAAAACGCATTGAAATGGAAACCTTTTAACGAAAATATTTCAATAACTATTATTAGCATGGTTTGAAAATTCTATAAGAATTATGAAAGATGCCCAGATATGTTACTAAAATAAATAAAAAACAATGTTAGATTATTAATTTATTTATTTTTAAATTTTGTTTAGAACCGTGCGTTTATGGGTAGGCATAGCCTTAAAGTCAGTCTACAATAACACAAAAGAGATTTTATAAATTTATTAAAACATCAATATCAATAAATTTTTTTTAAAAAACATACAAACCCTAGTAGCCCAAATGGACGCTTGTGAAATAAATAATCCCAAAGAGCTTCACATTATAATTGGCTCCAGATGTCTGGTAGGAATATGATAAATGATTATAGAAAAATAGATAAGTAGATAAGCTTTCCTCCCAAATGGCTGTATTCAGTAAAAGAGCAATGTTAAAGTTTAGCTATACTAAATTATTATAAACAGGTACTTCCTTATAATAGTTTATTTTCACTGGATTAATTATCTTAAGCTATTTTAAAATTATATCAAAATCAAATCATAAGAATCTAAAGAAAATTTCTGTAATTTTGTCTTTTTTCAGGATCAAGAGAAAATCCGTAAAATCTATAGATGTTGGCATTTCTGCCTAGGTATAATTTTTTAATAACATTTAACTATTATACATATAAATAAGTATTACATAATATTAAAAAAACACAATCCCCAACTTTTATTTAATATAAGCTGTGGGACTTATTGTTGAACAGTTTTTTTATAAAGAAAAATATTTTAGGATAATTTTTTACTTCTCATAGAAGTAATAAATATTTAAATGATGAGTTTTGAGAAAACTTCTCATTGTTAGTAGTTTATATTGTTCCCAAATTAAAACGTGTTAACCTAAAGTTAGTTGAAAAACTTAGAACAATTGTATTTAAAATATATTTAGTCTGTGTACCTCATACTCCTTTTCTTCCGAGTCGTCATCAGAGTACTCAGTTTTTTTCCTTTTTTTAGCCTCTACTTTTTTCTTGGCGGCTGGGGTTGGTTTGGATCTCTTTTTCTCATTATGAGTTTGGAAATAAACTTTAATAATTTCTGGGCAGTTTAGAGAGTCTTCAAACTCCCAAGTGTCATTGTCGGGCCCATATCCTTTCCAGCGAATTTTAAACTGTTGCTTGCCCCGATGTTGTCTACTATCGATGATGCAATCAACCTGTAAAAATACAACACTTTTATTTCCTGCATTTGACAAGTATAGAAAAGGAGGCAATTCGACACTTGGTGTTTTGTGTTAGAAGTAGATTTGTGATTGGTTTAAACAGCATCACATTCCAAGTTTGTACATGTTTTATGTTTATGTTCCAAAAGTATACTTTAGACCACAGTTCCCATACCGTGGTACGTACAATTATTCCCGGTGGTACGCCGTGAGAAGTCAAACAAAACGAGCACATTAAATTTGTAAAGAGAAAGGGCCTAATCAAAGCTTAGAAACATATTCGAACTAAGTCTAGACAAAAATAAGAGTGATTTAAACAGTGGGTGTAGTGGTGGCAAAATTGATTAAAACTCAATTTATTGAAATATTAAATATTCAACACAATCTTAGTGGTGCTACAAATCACGGAAATGATTGGGGTAGTGGGGGGAGGGTATTCCATTCAAAAGGTTGAGGAAAACACTGCTATAGGTTACTGTTGAAAACCAAAAATGCTGTATTAAATTAGTAGCGATCACACAAACATTAGAAACTAATTGATTACCTAGTTAATCCAAGAACTGCCAATATAGGTCCAATATTTTAATTTACCTGCGTGATTCTAGGCCCTCAGAAACAAGAATCCAGTTTTAAAATAACTTGTAAGTTTTAAGCATCAGAGCCACTTATTGGGGTGTGTGTGTGTGTGTGTGTGTGTGTGTGTGTGTGTGTGTGTGTGTGTGTGTGTGTG